>JAWQFJ010025502.1:15000-27810 GCA_034096865.1 Theodoxus fluviatilis | reverse complement strand
CATAGACATGCACAAAAATGAAAAAGTAGAAGAAAAAAAATCAGTTTGATAGCTGTTATGGGAAGCGTACATGCGCCTAGAAAATGAGAAACTTTAAATGTCAATATCCAAGTAATGCGAATGTGTATAAACATTTAGTACAGACAAATACAAGCAGATGGAGGCTAGCAATCAACCAAGTCAAAGTATTTGTTCATAGAATTGGAAGAATAAACGTTTTGCTGTACGCTTTTCCGCCTTTTTGTCAACACGCACACCACGCACATAAAGGTTACAATTTCTGAGCATCAGTCGAAAATATGTTCTAAAGGGAAGTAAATCTGCTTGCAAATTCCTTCAGCTATATAGGCTAACAAGATTTACCTCCCTTACACCGTTATAGAGAAAGGGAGAACTTTGCAAGAGCGTCGCGAGATATCTCACGATGCGATTGTGGCGGGAGAACGCTCACCGCGAGATATTTCGCGATACGACTCCTATGATGCATTAAAAGTCTATGGAAATGGAACAATACATTAATGAGTTGAAAAATAAAGTTCAGGGATATTTTCATATGATTTAGGCTAGGAATAAATGAGTTAAATACAAACAGAAGCATTGGATACCTAATTGATCATTTGATGGCAGGTATGTAATGATGACACGGAATATGGCAATGAACATATACAGGGTGCGGACCATAAATTAGGACAAACATGTCAATATCACCAAAAATGCCATAACTTTCTTGAAAATCCATTTATTGACTTGAAATTTGGTACACATGTTCTTTAATATGTACTGTATAGGGTTCACTCAATGAATCCACCCTCAGCCTCCACAACACATTCAATTCTGCTGCGAAACCGTTGGCAGGCATTAGCTACCATTGTCATGTTCAAATTGACCTTGACCTTGGTGATTTTGGCCTTGTGGGATTCTTTGGTGTTGTGAGGATGTTTGTTGACTTCCCTCTCACAAATGCCCCATAAGAAATAGTCGCATGGACTGCTGTCAGGAGAGCTGGGGGGCCAGATGTTCTTTGACCAGAACTCCTTCAGGTTCTCCTTCAACCATGCCTGTGTCTTGTTGGCATTGTGGGCAGGTGCACCGGCCTGTTGAAACACATAATGACGGTCTCCAGCAATCCTCTCTATCCATAGCTTGACAACAATGTCCATCACATGGATGTAGGCATCAGCATTAACCGTCAGGCCCCCTCAAAGATGAATGATGTCACCCTCACTAGAGATGACCCCCAGGACCAAAACAAGCTGAAAACTTTGTTGACATGACAATAGGTACTTCATCAGTCAGAACACAGCCAACAATCATTCCTCCTGTTCACTGCCTGATCCTGGCAGAAATTCTTCTCATCAGAGAAGAAGAGCAACTGGTTCTTGGCCAGGGGGTGCTTGAGCTTGCACAGCAGCCTAGCTGCCTCCATGGTGGCCTCATTCATGAACTGAGCCTTTCTGACGGCATAGGACTTGTATCTGATGTCTTTATGGACACAGCTGCGAATGGTTTTCTCATCCACATTCAATTCCTGAGCCAGAGACCTCATTGATCTGCCAGGATCTTCATCCACTGTGTTTTGCAGCTGTTCAAC
Organism: Theodoxus fluviatilis; assembly: GCA_034096865.1. Taxonomy (NCBI): domain Eukaryota; kingdom Metazoa; phylum Mollusca; class Gastropoda; order Cycloneritida; family Neritidae; genus Theodoxus; species Theodoxus fluviatilis. The sequence goes on along the minus strand of JAWQFJ010025502.1, from coordinate 26,219 downwards.
GAATTCTGTGGGCCTGATGGCATCACTTCTCCTCTTGTGGGGCTTTTTGTTGACAGAAATGTCTTCAGGGTTGTCACCAGCAGCTACCATTGCATCACATTGACTTTTGATTCAATAACACAGGCTCCTAGGCAACTTGTTCAACTTTGCAATTTTTCCTGGCGTGAAGTCCGACCACAATGGCTGCTCTTTTCTGCTCCTCCATAATTGCAAATGTACTGATCATTGTAAAAATTCCTCCAAAAGCACAGTATAGGTAGTGTATTTCACACAAACTTTCACCCCACCAATTATGCAACCTTACACCCACCAAAATGTGTTTTGAAAACTGTCCTAATTTATCATCCGCACCCTGTATTATGCCTTCAAAATACAAAGTGAGAAAATTGGTATGTGATCAAGTTGACAACATTATATTACATCTGTACCCTTGTGACAGGCTGCTGGCCTATGCAAATAAAGTCTAAAGTCTACACACTCGCACAAAAAGTCTTTCTATCACTTGCTGTGGCGAGATCACCCACCCTCTCCTATTTCACGTGAATTTATTGTGTTTACTAACCTGTGTTGTGTGAGTTAGTGTGGCCGTCAACCGTTCTAAAAATAGTAACGATAGCGTGTTACGGCTCGCCAACCATGCTCCACTGTGTGTGAGAGTTGAGAGTTGACCCACTGCATCTCTCTTTGCACGATTCGTAAGAAACGAGTGACTAGGAACACCGTGACTTGCCTTGCGTTTGCTTTGAACTGTTCTAGTGATTTTTCTGCCTAACCCTTTTCTGACTAGTGCTGCCAGCAACTACCTCCTACCAAAGATTATAGGTTACACAAAGATAGTTCATGCCGAGCTTTTGCTCTTTGAAGTTACAAGCAGCTAAAATTGCAGCGTTCCAAGCGGCTAGCACTATGGGAGATGCCTATAGTCCGTTTCAACATTGCACATTTAAAATGGTGGACATAGTCTCGCTTCGCGCAGAAAAAGCTGAATTTGGGGACACTAGAAACCCCATCCAAAGAATATGTAAACCATGAACAGCATTAATTTATCAAAGCTGTATGTTGAATGCATCAAAAGGTATTGAAAGCTCCTACTTTTTAACAATCGAAATGCAGGTCACTCGCAGAACCACGTGTGCACGGGTCGACGTGATTGCAACGTTTGGTGACCCTGTTCTCTCTGTGTTAAAAATTATTATTCTTCAAATCGGTCAAATAGTGACGTCACTCGTTCTTCAACCTTGGTAGTTGATGACGTTATCGGAAATTTTAGAATTAGGTCCATCGCACATCAGTTGCTAGGCCATTTTTGTGCGAAGTCTCCACTAAATCCTATAATCATGTGACTAAATGCAGTGCAATGTTGAAACGGACTATAGGCATTTCCCATAGTGCTGGCCGCTTGGAACGCTGCAATTTTAGCTGCTTGTAACTTCAAAGAGCAAAAGCTCGGCATGAACTATCTTTGTGTAACCTATAATCTTTGGTAGGAGGTAGTTGCTGGCAGCACTAGTCAGAAAAGGGTTAGGCAGAAAAATCACTAGAACAGTTCAAAGCAAACGCAAGGCAAGTCACGGTGTTCCTAGTCACTCGTTTCTTACGAATCGTGCAAAGAGAGATGCAGTGGGTCAACTCTCAACTCTCACACACAGTGGAGCATGGTTGGCGAGCCGTAACAAGCTATCGTTACTATTTTTAGAACGGTTGACGGCCACACTAACTCACACAACACGGGTTAGTAAACACAATAAATTCACGTGAAATAGGAGAGGGTGGGTGATCTCGCCACAGCAAGTGATAGAAAGACTTTTTGTGCGAGTGTGTAGACTTTAGACTTTATTTGCATAGGCCAGCAGCCTGTCACAAGGGTACAGATGTAATATAATGTTGTCAACTTGATCACATACCAATTTTCTCACTTTGTATTTTGAAGGCATAATACAGGGTGCGGATGATAAATTAGGACAGTTTTCAAAACACATTTTGGTGGGTGTAAGGTTGCATAATTGGTGGGGTGAAAGTTTGTGTGAAATACACTACCTATACTGTGCTTTTGGAGGAATTTTTACAATGATCAGTACATTTGCAATTATGGAGGAGCAGAAAAGAGCAGCCATTGTGGTCGGACTTCACGCCAGGAAAAATTGCAAAGTTGAACAAGTTGCCTAGGAGCCTGTGTTATTGAATCAAAAGTCAATGTGATGCAATGGTAGCTGCTGGTGACAACCCTGAAGACATTTCTGTCAACAAAAAGCCCCACAAGAGGAGAAGTGATGCCATCAGGCCCACAGAATTCGTTGAACAGCTGCAAAACACAGTGGATGAAGATCCTGGCAGATCAATGAGGTCTCTGGCTCAGGAATTGAATGTGGATGAGAAAACCATTCGCAGCTGTGTCCATAAAGACATCAGATACAAGTCCTATGCCGTCAGAAAGGCTCAGTTCATGAATGAGGCCACCATGGAGGCAGCTAGGCTGCTGTGCAAGCTCAAGCACCCCCTGGCCAAGAACCAGTTGCTCTTCTTCTCTGATGAGAAGAATTTCTGCCAGGATCAGGCAGTGAACAGGAGGAATGATTGTTGGCTGTGTTCTGACTGATGAAGTACCTATTGTCATGTCAACAAAGTTTTCAGCTTGTTTTGGTCCTGGGGGTCATCTCTAGTGAGGGTGACATCATTCATCTTTGAGGGGGCCTGACGGTTAATGCTGATGCCTACATCCATGTGATGGACATTGCTGTCAAGCCATGGATAGAGAGGATTGCTGGAGATGGTTGTTAAGTGTTTCAACAGGATGGCGCACCTGCCCACAATGCCAACAAGACCCAGGCATGGTTGAAGGAGAACCTGAAGGAGTTCTGGTCCAAAAACATTTGGCCCCCCAGCTCCCCTGACTGCAATCCATGCAACTGTTTCTTATGGGGCGTTTGTGAGAGGGAAGTCAAAAACATCCTCACAACACCAAAGAGTCCCTCAAGGCCAAAACCACGGAGGTCATGGCCAATTTGAACAAGACAATGTTAGCCAGTGCCTGCCGACGGTTCCAAAGCAGAAATGAACCTGTTGTGGAGGCTGAGGGTGGATTCATTAAGTGAGCCCCATACAGTACATATTAAAGAACATGTGTGCCAAATTTCAGGTCAACAAAATGATTTTCAAGGAGGTTATGGCATTTTTTGCGATTTTGAAATGTTTGTCCCAATTTATCGTCCGCACCCTGTACATGCCTGTAATGAATTGGTTGCTGCATGTGTGTACTTTAAGGGTATGTGCTTGTGTGCCAACAACTGCATAAGTGTGTGTGTAAACGCATTTATAAAAATGCATGATTTGCGTTTCATCTGACAGTTCATACTTGCATGCATACGTTTCAATCCTCACACATCTGGGTAATACCCCTTTGTATACAGGAGCATCTGCGTGAGTTGGATAAGGATGCTTCGGTAAATGAAAGCTCAAGTGAGAACAAGGGTGAGTGCACTACTTCCACAGTCAGTGCCCATACAGCCATGCAGCCTCCACTACCACAGACACTCACATCTCCTTGACAAAATGAGCATCAGGCTGTGGGAAGGTGTTGCCCTCGTTGCGGCCCAGCGTGGCGCCAGGGTGGTAGAAGTTGATTCTCAGGTAGGTGTAGTCTCCCTCCACCGACTGGCTGATGTTCTGCAAACAGCACATGGAAAACATGACTTAACAAGGACAGTGGGAAGACTTAAAATAAGTTTTCAAACGTTCTTTTACATCCTGGCCTTGACATCTGTCAAAAGACAGTTTTAATACAACTCTTAAGATCCTGTACTGCCCATTACTGCCCAAACTGCTCAATCCTGTACCGCCCACCCCACGTGACTGTTACTTGGCTGATTTTTTTTCTACAGATTGCATACTCCTTACAGGACTGGAGAATGAAACACGTGAATGACTTATTCTGCAGGCTCCACACAAGGAAAAACAAACAAACAAACAAACAAACATACACCAAAGATAAAAACAACACAACAAGAACCACCTTTCCCGAGTAACAGAAACAAGACCAAAGAAAATGACAAAAAATTGACTTTACAATCTGCTTTTCCAATTGAGAAAACACTGCATCACTCTGTACAACTAATACATAGATCAAGTACGGAAAGTTCATGATTCAAGCAAGATAGAAATCCCATCAATTTTTGTTACAAATGTACTCCCCCGAGACCCTTACTACTTACAAAGAGCCAAAATATTTACAAGCAGGAAATCACACTCCTATCCACAATCTTACCTTGATGGTGGAAATGTGGAAAGGGCTGGCAAACCCGAAGATTGGCAGTATGATGGTCTCGTACTTCTTGTCTGGGGTTGAAAAAGTAAAAAAGGCACACTCAGGTAAACAGCAGCATGACTAAAAAGGCACACTCAGGTACACAGCAGCATGACTAAAAAGGCACACTCAGGTACACAGCAGCATGACTAAAAAGGCACACTCAGGTACACAGCAGCATGACTAAAAAGGCACACTCAGGTACACAGCAGCATGACTAAAAAGGCACACTCAGGTACACAGCAGCATGACTAAAAAGGCACACTCAGGTAAACAGCAGCATGACTAAAAAGGCACACCTCAGGTACACAGCAGCATGACTAAAAAGGCACACTCAGGTAAACAGCAGCATGACTAAAAAGGCACACTCAGGTACACAGCAGCATGACTAAAAAGGCACACTCAGGTACACAGCAGCATGACTAAAAAGGCACACTCAGGTACACAGCAGCATGACTAAAAAGGCACACTCAGGTAAACAGCAGCATGACTAAAAAGGCACACTCAGGTACACAGCAGCATGACTAAAAAGGCACACTCAGGTACACAGCAGCATGACTAAAAAGGCACACTCAGGTACACAGCAGCATGACTAAAAAGGCACACTCAGGTACACAGCAGCATGACTAAAAAGGCACACTCAGGTACACAGCAGCATGACTAAAAAGGCACACTCAGGTACACAGCAGCATGACTAAAAAGGCACACTCAGGTACACAGAAGCATGACTAAAAAGGCACACTCAGGTACACAGCAGCATGACTAAAAAGGCACACAGCAGCATGACTAAAAAGGCACACTCAGGTAAACAGCAGCATGACTAAAAAGGCACACTCAGGTAAACAGCAGCATGACTAAAAAGGCGTGAGAGTTTTGCAAGTGCCGAGGAAAGCTGAGCGAAGACCGGAGAGAGACCTGCGGTGCACAGGACAAATGAGACAAGTGCTGAGTAAGACCAGAGCAAAGACTGGAGAGACAGACCTGCGGTGCCCAGGACAAATGAGACAAGTGCTGAATAAGACCAGGGCAAAGACTGTGGAGAGAGAGAGACCTGGGGGGCACAGGACAAATGAGACAAGTGCTGAGTAAGACCAGGTCAAAGACTGTGGAGAGAGAGACCTGGGGGGCACAAGACAAATGAGACAAGTGCTGAGTAAGACCAGGGCAAAGACTGTGGACAGAGACAGACCTGGGGGGCACAGGACAAATGAGACAAGTGCTTACTATGACCAGGGCAAAGACTGTGGAGAGAGAGACCTGGGGGCAAAGGACAAATGAGACAAGTGCTGAGTAAGACCAGGGCAAAGACTGTGGAGAGAGACAAATGAGACAAGTGCTGAGTAAGACCAGGGCAAAGACTGTGGAGAGAGAGACCTGGGGGCACAGGACAAATGAGACAAGTGCTTACTATGACCAGGGCAAAGACTGTGGACAGAGAGACCTGGGGGGCACAGGACAAATGAGACAAGTGCTGAGTAAGACCAGGGCAAAGACTGTGGAGAGAGAGACCTGGGGGGCACAGGACAAATGAGACAAGTGCTTACTATGACCAGGGCAAAGACTGTGGAGAGAGAGACCTGGGGGGCACAGGACAAATGAGACAAGTGCTGAGTAAGACCAGGGCAAAGACTGTGGAGAGAGACAAATGAGACAAGTGCTGAGTAAGACCAGGGCAAAGACTGTGGAGAGAGAGACCTGGGGGGCACAGGACAAATGAGACAAGTGCTGAGTAAGACCAGGGCAAAGACTGTGGAGAGAGAGACCTGGGGGGCACAGGACAAATGAGACAAGTGCTGAGTAAGACCAGGGCAAAGACTGTGGAGAGAGAGAGACCTGGGGGGCACAGGACAAATGAGACAAGTGCTGAGTAAGACCAGGGCAAAGACTGTGGAGAGAGAGACCTGGGGGGCACAGGACAAATGAGACAAGTGCTTACTAAGACCAGGGCAAAGACTGTGGAGAGAGAGAGACCTGGGGGGCACAGGACAAATGAGACAAGTGCTGAGTAAGACCAGGGCAAAGACTGTGGAGAGAGAGACCTGGGGGGTACAGGACAAATGAGACAAGTGCTGAGTAAGACCAGGGCAAAGACTGTGGACAGAGAGAGACCTGTGGGGCACAGGACATATGAGACAAGTGCTTACTAAGACCAGGGCAAAGACTGTGGAGAGAGAGACCTGGGGGGCACAGGACAAATGAGACAAGTGCTGATTAAGACCAGGGCAAAGACTGTGGAGAGAGAGACCTGGGGGGCACAGGACAAATGAGACAAGTGCTGAGTAAGACCAGGGCAAAGACTGTGGACAGAGACAGACCTGGGGGGCACAGGACAAATGAAAGTGCTGACTAAAACCAGGGCAAAGACTGTGGAGAGAGAGACCTGGGGGGCACAGGACAAATGAGACAAGTGCTGAGTAAGACCAGGGCAAAGACTGTGGAGAGAGAGACCTGGGGGGCACAGGACAAATGAAAGTGCTGACTAAAACCAGGGCAAAGACTGTGGAGAGAGAGACCTGGGGGGCACAGGACAAATGAGACAAGTGCTGAGTAAGACCAGGGCAAAGACTGTGGACAGAGAGAGACCTGGGGGGCACAGGACAAATGAAAGTGCTGACTAAAACCAGGGCAAAGACTGTGGAGAGAGAGACCTGGGGGGCACAGGACAAATGAGACAAGTGCTGAGTAAGACCAGGGCAAAGACTGTGGAGAGAGAGACCTGGGGGGCACAGGACAAATGAAAGTGCTGACTAAGACCAGGGCAAAGACTGTGGAGAGAGAGACCTGGGGGGCACAGGACAAATGAGACAAGTGCTGAGTAAGACCAGGGCAAAGACTGTGGAGAGAGAGACCTGGGGGGCACAGGACAAATGAGACAAGTGCTGAGTAAGACCAGGGCAAAGACTGTGGAGAGAGAGACCTGGGGGGCACAGGACAAATGAGACAAGTGCTGCACAAAAGGAGCAAGTTCATCACACACAGCCACACACTGAACATGGGACAGACTAAATTTCTCTCTCTCTAAATTTCAGGCAGGGAATGAACTCACGACCTCCCAGTGAACATTGGAGTGTCCTAACCACCGAGTACAATGACAATTTGCAGATCACACATTTTCAAAGAAAAAGTTGGTGCCTTACAGTTACATGCCTGGATATTTTGAATCCCCATGTAAATCTGCCTGTCCTTCCCAGCCATCACTGGCCTCTCTCCCTCTTCACTCTGCCCCGAGAGTCACACGAGAAAGCTCCCAATGCAGAGCAAGACAGAAAAAGTTTGGACTTTAGGATGACAACGAACCCATGACCTCCTGCTGAAAGTACGCAGTGTTGCATGAAATGAACAACAGCTGTGTCCCGCAAGACCAGAACTGGGATTGGTTCCTCTGCTGATGCCATTCCTTTCCCAAGTGAAATAAACAATCAAGATTTCCCAACACTGGACAATGAAAGGAATTGATGTTTCACCTGCTTAGGGCCAACCCTGCCAAAGCCACCAGAGTAGGCCAAACTTCAGCAGTCTGGGATTGATGTGTATGAGGAAGTGTGTGTGTGAGTGTGAGAGTGTGAGTGTGAGTGTGTGTCAGTGTGTGTGTGTGTGTGTCAGTGTGTGTACGTGTGTGACTGAGTGTGTGTGTGTGTGTGTGTGTGTGTGTCAGTGTGTGTACTTGTGTGACAGTGTGTGTGTGTGTGTGTGTGTGTGTGTGTGTGTGTGTGTGTGTGTGTGTGTGTGTGTGTGTGAGTGTGTGTACTTGTGTGACTGAGTGTGTGTGTCAGTGTGTGTGAAAGGTTAGGGGGGTACTAATAAATGGCTCCTGCCACACGTAATACTCAAGCCAAGAAAGGACCTATTTACTTCAACATAAGAATTAATCTTAAAACTTTAACATCAGGATTAACCTGATGGCTTCAACATAAGGATTAAGCTTAGGAGTCTAAATCTGCACCTCGTGGCAAACTGCAGGGAGGCTGGAAAACCAGGATTGGTCTCCGTCCTCCCCTCTGGGGCCACACATAGTCATAGTCATCATATTTCAATAGTTCTTTGAGGGGAATTTGCCCTAATATGACAATGGAATAGTGCATGCACCAAGAGCTGAACACGATAATGTATTTTCACAAATCATAACAAGAAAACAATGTCACCTCCATACTGCAAGTGTGACTGTGCAAGGGAAATCCTGGGAAAAGTGTCAAAACAGACAACAAAAGATTTTTCAGCCACAAAAGTATTCAGTTATTCACACACATCCCCCCCAAAAACTGCACATTTTTAGCTTCCTTTTTCAAAATGATACTTTTGACAAATTTACTTTTGTGCAAAGCTACTGAGAGAACTGATTACTTATTTTGCTGATGACTTTGCTGGGCATTTGCTAGGGTGGAGAAAGGCACTACAGGGACATAAAGAGTTAATTAACTTGAGCCTTGTCTATCATGCATTGTCACCTATCTCATTAAACATTAATCATTTTTAATGACCTATTGGCATAGAGAAAAAAAAGGACCGAATTTCTACTCACCCACACAGATCTGCAGAGAGAAAGATAAGAGTCTACTTTCTACTTACCCACACAGATCTGCATAGAGATAAGAGTCTACTTTCTACTTACCCACACAGATCTGCATAGAGAAAGATAAGAGTTTACTTTCTACTTACCCACACAGATCTGCATAAAGATAAGAGTCTGCTCTCTACTTACCCACACAGATCTGCATAGAGAAAGATAAGAGTTTACTTTCTACTTACCCACACATATCTGCATAGAGATAAGAGTCTACTTTCTACTTACCCACACAGATCTGCATAGAGAAAGATGAGTTTACTTTCTACTTTCCCACACAGATCTGCATAGAGAAAAAGAGTTTACTTTCTACTTACCCACACAGATCTGCATAGAGAAAGATGAGTTTACTTTCTACTTACCCACACAGATCTGCATAGAGAAAAAGAGTTTACTTTCTACTTACCCACACATATCTGCATAGAGAAAGATGAGTCTACTTTCTACTTACCCACACAGATCTGCATAGAGAAAAAAAGTTTACTTTCTACTTACCCACACATATCTGCATAGAGAAAGATGAGTCTACTTTCTACTTACCCACACAGATCTGCATAAAGATAAGAGTCTACTTTCTACTTACCCACACATATCTGCATAAAGATAAGAGTCTACTTTCTACTTACCCACACAGATCTGCATAGAGAAAAAGAGTCTACTTTCTACTTACCCACACAGATCTGCATAAAGATTTCTACTTACCCACACAGATCTGCATAGAGAAAGATGAGTCTACTTTCTACTTACCCACATAGATCTGCATAAAGATAAGAGTCTACTTTCTACACTACCCACACATATCTGCATAAAGATAAGAGTCTACTTTCTACTTACCCACATAGATCTGCATAGAGAAAAATAAGAGTCTACTTTCTACTTACCCACACAGATCTGCATAGAGAAAGATAAAGAGTCTACTTTCTACTTACCCACACAGATCTGCATAAAGATAAGAGTCTACTTTCTACTTACCCACACAGATCTGCATAGAGAAAAATAAGAGTCTACTTTCTACTTACCCACACAGATCTGCATGGAGAAAGATAAGAGTATACTTTCTACTTACCCACACAGATCTGCATAGAGAAAAATAAGAGTCTACTTTCTACTTACCCACACAGATCTGCATAGAGAAAAATAAGAGTCTACTTTCTACTTACCCACACAGATCTGCATAAAGATAAGAGTGTACTTTCTACACTACCCACACAGATCTGCATAAAGATAAGAGTCTACTTTATACTTACCCACACAGATCTGCATAGAGAAAAATAAGAGTCTACTTTCTACTTACCCACACAGATCTGCATAGAGAAAAAGAGTCTACTTTCTACTTACCCACACAGATCTGCATAGAGAAATATAAGAGTCTACTTTCTACTTACCCACACAGATCTGCATAGAGAAAAAGAGTCTACTTTCTACTTACCCACACAGATCTGCATAGAGAAAGATAAGAGTCTACTTTCTACTTACCCACACAGATCTGCATAGAGAAATATAAGAGTCTACTTTCTACTTACCCACACAGATCTGCATAGAGAAAGATAAGAGTTTACTTTCTACTTACCCACACAGATCTGCATAAAGATAAGAGTCTACTTTCTACTTACCCACACAGATCTGCATGGAGAAAGATAAGAGTCTACTTTCTACTTACCCACACAGATCTGCATAAAGATAAGAGTCTACTTTCTACTTACCCACACAGATCTGCATGGAGAAAGATAAGAGTCTACTTTCTACTTACCCACATAGATCTGCAGATCGCGAACTTCAGACTCTTGAGGAAACTTGGACATGTCCTTGTAGGACACATTTGACTTTCGAAGTCTGGAAATGAACATTTATGACCAGCCATGAGAACAGAAAGAAACAAGAGTTGGTTTGTTAAAAACTGTTTAACCCCTACGTATAGTTTTTTTTTAACAGGTCATAGTGCTCTTTACCTTCAATAGTTGGCCAATGTTTATCCAAAAAATATTTTCCTACAAAAAGCCATGAAGCCATTTCACTGCAACACATGCACTAGACCGGACAGTGGGACAATCGGACCAGTCATGATAACCCCGAGCAGCTTCAAACTTTCAGATTTCCAAACCAAGCAGTTTCCATGACAATGCCAACATTAACTCTCAAAGTGTGAAGGTCCAGGCAACTTTGGACCTCATCCCTTGTCGGAAATGTTGCCAATACAATCAAACAGCTCTTGGGAAAATATAAACAGTTGTCCCCCCCCCCCCCAAAAAAAAAAAGAAAAGAAAAAGAAAAGAAAGAATGTTATTTCTGAGTTGACTTGGAAACAATGAAGCCATATCAGAAAAGCAAACCAACTGCCAAAAATGCTTGAACTGTCAT
>JAWQFJ010025502.1:0-10000 GCA_034096865.1 Theodoxus fluviatilis | reverse complement strand
TACACAGATGCTCAGAGAACACAGCTATTCCAACTCTTTCAGATGTACAAAACACACACATACACACACACTCTCTCTCTCTCTCTCTCTCTCTCTCTCTCACACACACACACACACACACACACACACACACACACACCTCTTCTTCTTCAAAAGAACTAATAATCAAAACATTTCATTTGGCACTCTCACCATTATCTCTAAATCTCCAAGCCTGGGAGTACTGGGCACCTGTGAGGAAAGTGTTGGCCATGGCCGTTCCCAGAGGGCTGTTTAGTTGAGCCGCGCTGCTACACGATGCTGGGCTAAGAAGTGTGTCAGGCAATCTAAAAATAACATTTGCAGTGAGGAGCCTGCTAGTATCTCACGCCATTCACCCCCCACAGAAAGCTAGCATTCTAAATACCTCTGTTTTTTGTTCAACCATCCTGTGCTCCTTTGTGCTGCATGAATTAAACTATTTCAGCAGAAAAGAGCAGAAATTCTGCTTTACGATGATATGCATCATGCATAGACTATGAATTGTGGATTGTATGCAATCCGTCTTCAACTGCCGGCTTCAGCACAGCATAGTTTCACAGCGTGGCTGGCATCTGGCTATTTACCCCAACTCCGAACTAACGCGGTCGTGAGCATGCAGTTGATATGACATATTTTTCAAGCAACACAGTAACATTCATACACTCAATCTGTCTTACCGGAAAAACGGTGGGTTTTTCCCAACGGTGAGGAGAGAAGTCTTTGCACTCCATGTGATATTGTGCCAGGTAAGTTTCCACTCAGTCAATCCTCCCTCCCTCCCTCTCTCTCTCTCTCTCACTCTCTGTGTCACTCTCTGTGTCACTCTCTGTGTCACTCTCTCTCTCTCTCTCTCTCTCTCTCTCTCTCTCTCTCTCTCTCTCTCTCTCTCTCTCTCTCTCTCTCTCTCTCTCTCTCTCTCTCCTCTCCATTATGACGATTGTAACATGATGCGTTGGGCATACGTACTCAATCATTAGCTGAATCCGCTTTCGAGAAAACGGGAAAACAAACAAATACTGTATACAGCTGCAAAGATGTCAATAAACGTACTCCAGAAGTACCCAACAAATGAACGTTGTGGAAATTCTAGTTTAGTCCAAACAAAGCACACATATCCAATGACATGTAGACACAGCGCGAGCGATCGCGAGCATAGTTCAACACTACTTGAAGTGTTCAGCTTCAAAAATCACACACTGACATTCAAGGCCGTTTTCAGGGAAAAGAAGAAATTCACCGTAATATGGAATGCAGCCGCATGTCTCTTAAAAGGTGTACACCAAATACATTCAATATGAGCTTTCGGGAAACTGCAGCAGTGTTAATAAACGAGAATGATTCCCAAGCAAAAATACATAGAACAAAGAATCAGTTCAGGCGCGCTGCGGGATGCCTACGTGACCAGTGTCCTCCTGTAGAGATACATAGTTTCGCTTCAACTAAACAGCTAAATTCAGCGCCTGCTGGACGGCCGTGTGGCACGCTGGAGCATGATTACCCCTCATACATGGCTGTGAGCCCACATCAGGTTGGGACACTTCCCCGGGGGTGGAGATAGTGTCAGTGCCTGGCTGTATGGGATCTACGTATCACGGTTTGTTGTCAGGTGGCTGTGAAGGACTTAATGACGCTCCACCTTTGATGATTCAGCATGTCTAGTGTAAACCAGTTTGCAACTCTGATATGCACAGTGTGTCACTCTAAAGACCAATAGTTTTCACCATGAAACCTTCTCTACACTGCATGCACACCACAGACTGGCAGAACTACCAAAAAACAAGAAGGGCAAAGCCCATACGACTCACATGCTTGACCTTGACCAACTAAACCTACCAATGACATCATACACTAAGAAATGCTTTACACATTTTTCCTACCAAAACACATGTGACCTTGACCCAAGGTCAAGGTCATCCAAGGTCATGCAACACAAAGCTGTTAATTCAAGACATAGGAAGCACAATGGTGCTTATTGGCACTTTCTACCATGAGATATGGTCACTTTTAGTGGTTCACTACCCCATTTTGGGCACATTTCATAAGGGTCAAAGTGACCTTGACCTTGATGATATGTGACCAAATGTGTCTCATGATGAAAGTATAACATGTGCCCCACATAATTATTAAGTTTGAAACAGTTATCTTCCATAGTTCAGGGTCAGGGTCAATTCAAAATATGTATACAATCCAACTTTGAAGAGCTCCTGTGGCCTTGACCTTGAAGCAAGGTCAACCAAACTGGTATCAAAAGATAGTGATTACTTTGCCCTATATACCATATATAGGTCAGGTATCCAATCTCAAAAACTTCAGAGAAAATTGAGAAAATGTGAAAAATGACTTTTTTATACAACATTTATGGCCCCTGCGACCTTGACCTTGAAGTAAGGTTAAGTCACTATGTATGTTTTTTGAGGCCTTGTCATCATACACCATCATGCCACATTTGGTATTGATAGACGTAATAGTCTCCGAGAAAAATCCAACGTTAAAGTTTTCGGACGCCCGGACGGACGAAAAGGGTGAGTACATAGACTCACTTTTGCTTCGCATGTGAGTCAAAAAGTCAAGCTGCTGGGCTTCAATACTGAAGAATAGAACAATGGTGGCATCCAAAGCCCACACCTTACAGCACATTGATGCAACTGGAACGCTCCATCAGACAGGCTGCATACAAGACACTCCTCATTTATTGGACTCCATCAAAACTGAATGAGTGACAAATAAGGAAGTTGCTAAGTTCCTTGGCAAGAGAGATTTGGCCAGTCTGGTGTTGATTTAGCAAGACTTGGGGTATGCAAGGGTGAGAACAAGATAGATGTGTTTTGTGTGTGTGTGAGTGGTACTGCATGTGTTTGTATGTGTGCATGTGTGTGTGTGTGGTGCGTGTGTGTGTGTGTGTGTGGAGTGTGTGTGTGTGTGTGTGGAGTGTGTGTGTGTGTGTGTAGTGTGTGTGGGTGTGGTGTGTGTGTGGGGGGTGCGTGTGTGGTGTGTGTGTGTGTGTTTGTGGTGTGTGTGTGTGTGTTTGTGGTGTGTGTGTGTGTGTGTGTGTGTGGTGTGTGTGTGTGTGTGTGTGTGTGTGTGTGTGTGGTGTGTGTGTGTGTGGTGTGTGTGTGTGTGGTGTGTGTGTGTGTGTGTGAGATTGTGATGTGTGTGTGTGTGATGTGTGTGTGTGGTGTGATGTGTGCGTGTGTGGTGTGTGTGTGTGTGTGGTGTGATGTGTGTGTGTGTGGTGTGATGTGTGTGTGTAATGTGTGTGGTGTGATGTGTGTGTGTGTGTGTGTGTGTATGTGTGTGTGTGGTGTGTGTGTGGGTGGTGTGTGTGTGTGTGTGAGATTGTGATGTGTGTGTGTGTGTGTGTGTGTGTGGTGTGATGTGTGCGTGTGTAATGTGTGTGGTGTGATGTGTGTGTGTGTGAGTGTGTGTGTGTGTGTGTGTGTGTGTGTGTGTGTGTGTGTGTGTGTGTGTGTGTGTGTGTGGTGTGTGTGTGTGTGTGTGTGTGTGTGTGTGTGTGTGTGTGTGTGCAAGTGAAGGTGGGGGGTAGGACTGGATGGTGGGTAGGAAAAAAATGGAGGCTGTGCTTCCTGGTCAGGGTTCAGCAGGCAGAGCTCACCTTTCTTGGCAGGGGCACTGGTCTTGGGCCCGATGAGGAGAGAGCCCTCGCGGAACTCGATGCCACAAGCAAAGCCGAAACTCTTGGTCAGCTTGTCCACCAGCTCTGGCTTTTCCGCCTTCACCTTAGCAACCCCTGCCTCGTACACCTCACTCAGCTTCACACCTGCAGCCACATAGGTAATTTTCACCTGCAGTTTCAGGCAGCAACACATGCACAATGAGTCAAATTCATGTGCAAAATATGGATATGAATGTACTAGTATTCACCAGCATGAAAAGTTGGATGGAGCTGGCCATTAGGAGAAACAGGAGCACACCTGCAATGTACAGTACTCTTGCTGCTACTGCAAAGCAATACAACACTTCTTTGTGGTCTCTATACATTCCATTGGTTCAAATTACTTTTTCTATTTCAGCGAGCAGTTCAGGCCAGAAGTCTCAGCAGAATGATACCTCTGCTGTGTTCCTCATTCTTATCCTTCTTCCTCTGCCTTTGGGGAGGGGAACTTCGCTATCCAAATGTTCTCTTCCTTCTTCCTCTGCCTTTGGGGAGGGGAACTTCGCTATCCAAATGTTCTCTTCCTTCTTCCTCTGCCTTTGGGGAGGGGAACTTCGCTATCCAAATGTTCTCTTCCTTCTTCCTCTGCCTTTGGGGAGGGGAACTTCGCTATCCAAATGTTCTCTTCCTTCTTCCTCTGCCTTTGGGGAGGGGAACTTCGCTATCCAAATGTTCTCTTCCTTCTTCCTCTGCCTTTGGGGAGGGGAACTTCGCTATCCAAATGTTCTCTTCCTTCTTCCTCTGCCTTTGGGGAGGGGAACTTCGCTATCCAAATGTTCTCTTCCTTCTTCCTCTGCCTTTGGGGAGGGGAACTTCGCTATCCAAATGTTCTCTTCCTTCTTCCTCTGCCTTTGGGGAGGGGAACTTCGCTATCCAAATGTTCTCTTCCTTCTTCCTCTGCCTTTGGGGAGGGGAACTTCGCTATCCAAATGTTCTCTTCCTTCTTCCTCTGCCTTTGGGGAGGGGAACTTCGCTATCCAAATGTTCTCTTCCTTCTTCCTCTGCCTTTGGGGAGGGGAACTTCGCTATCCAAATGTTCTCTTCCTTCTTCCTCTGCCTTTGGGGAGGGGAACTTCGCTATCCAAATGTTCTCTTCCTTCTTCCTCTGCCTTTGGGGAGGGGAACTTCGCTATCCAAATGTTCTCTTCCTTCTTCCTCTGCCTTTGGGGAGGGGAACTTCGCTATCCAAATGTTCTCTTCCTTCTTCCTCTGCCTTTGGGGAGGGGAACTTCGCTATCCAAATGTTCTCTTCCTTCTTCCTCTGCCTTTGGGGAGGGGAACTTCGCTATCCAAATGTTCTCTTCCTTCTTCCTCTGCCTTTGGGGAGGGGAACTTCGCTATCCAAATGTTCTCTTCCTTCTTCCTCTGCCTTTGGGGAGGGGAACTTCGCTATCCAAATGTTCTCTTCCTTCTTCCTCTGCCTTTGGGGAGGGGAACTTCGCTATCCAAATGTTCTCTTCCTTCTTCCTCTGCCTTTGGGGAGGGGAACTTCGCTATCCAAATGTTCTCTTCCTTCTTCCTCTGCCTTTGGGGAGGGGAACTTCGCTATCCAAATGTTCTCTTCCTTCTTCCTCTGCCTTTGGGGAGGGGAACTTCGCTATCCAAATGTTCTCTTCCTTCTTCCTCTGCCTTTGGGGAGGGGAACTTCGCTATCCAAATGTTCTCTTCCTTCTTCCTCTCTGTCAGTTTTATAGGTTTAAAAAAAAGTAACAAAAATAAAAGCAAAAGGCAGGGGGGAAAAGTGAAACATTTTCAATGTTACAAACGTTAACTAACCTCTTAGCAGTTCACCACTTAACATCAAAATAACATCAAGTAGCTTCCACATTCTCACCTCAACATCAAAATGCTAATAAGGTCCTCTCGAGCAGGAGTTTAATAACTGATGCCAGATTCACCATTCCAGCAAGTGGAAAAACTTGCCATCAAGGAGGAGACCTATAATAATGTACGTTGTGGTGTCAACACCCAAAAAATCTCCATCATCATCAGCATCAGCATCAGCAGCAGCAGCAGCATTTCCACTTTAAAAGACAAACAGGTCCCTCAGACTGACCATGCTGAAGTTTGCCTATGATCTCTTCCTCCACGTTGACCAAGAACTCGTAGATGTTCTGTACTTCATCTGCGGGGTCCACCAGGAATGTGCGAACTATGTTGGAGCAGTAGGACTTGTAGCGCACACCCATGGCGCACACGATGACGTCAAACTGCAAGTGGCCGTCGTCACTGCAAAAGCAAAGCACATGGGGATTTGCTTACCAGAAAGCCAAAGAACCTCGTCATGAAATTCCAATAACTTCAGTCACACATAAGCCCACTGGTAAATGTCAAACCCAGTTGCCATGTCAGCTTTGCTTTGTGAGTATTTCTTTGCTGAGTTGTCCACAAAGGTTTGTTTTGTTTCGTTTCCATCTTTCTCTCGCAAATGAAGATGGAGAGAAATCAAACATCTCAGGCGCTACATTTTACAAAGCTACTCCCTGACATGTTGAATAAGATGTCCATTTCTACTGAAAGTTCACAAACACTTGGCCTATCTCAATCCCATGAGCCTTTCTCTCCACCATAAGCCTCCAGATCCATCTGCACATGCATACGGCTGCAAAGTGAGAGTGACCCCGTGTGAGGTATGATCCAAACCTTTTTTGGGGGGAGCAATAAGTATTTTAAACTCTATTCTAGAAGTGCAGTCTAATCCCTGTCTCTTGCAATGCAGCCCTTCACCTTCCAAATCTGAATTTTTTAAATCCCTTCATTGTAACGTTCTGTGACGTGTAAAACATCCGAAGACCTTGGAAAAGGAAGTGCCACCCAGATTTTTACAGTAATCTGTCTTGAATATCTTTTCTCCTTTAAATCACAGTAGATCATTTAGTGATTATTACTTTGTACCATACCAGGAACAAACTTAGCCACTTTATTGTCATTAGCAATTGTCATTTGTCAGAATGAGTCATAGTATTTTTCAACTGAAACATTACCATAGTAAAGAAGGTAAAGCCTGTAAATTTTCCAGTCTAGATGGAAAAATCCATACCTGTGACACCTAGAAGTTTATTAGGTACTGATACAGACTTCACTTTGCTGTCACTACTTGTCAGGGACATTTGCTAATGTGGAGGTACTGCAGGCTGAAAGAGATCACTACCACTGCCCTCTCACTGCTACTTCAGCAAGTGCACCGTGACAGACAGGCCACACAGGACGCACCTGACAGTGGAGAACTTGAGGCTGTGCTTGCCACCACTCTGGATGATGGCAGGGTAGCACACATCCAACTGGCTGGCATCCACACCCTGTGTGTACTTCTTGTTCTGCAGAGCACTCTCCACCCCTGCAGCAATCTTGGAGTGCTTCACTTTCTGTACAGACAAAATAGAGTTCCAGTGATTGATCAAGTATTGGGGTGCTCACTTTCTGTTTGGACAAAATAGAGATCCAGTGATAGATCCAATATTGGAGTGCTCACTTTCAGCATTGAGTTCCAATGTGTGATCCAGTATTGGAGTGCTCACTTTCTGTACAGACAAATAAAGTTCCAGTGATTGACCCTGTCTTGGGAGTGCTCACTTTCCGTTCAGACAAAATAGAGATCCATTAATTGATCTTGTATTGGAGTGCTCACTTTCTGTACAGACAAAATAGAGATACAGTAATTGATTGTGTATTGGAGTGCTCACTTTCTGTACAGACAAAATAGAGATCCAGTAATTGATTGTGTATTGGAGTGCTCACTTTCTGTACAGACAAAATAGAGATACAGTAATTGATTGTGTATTGGAGTGCTCACTTTCTGTACAGACAAAACAGAGATCCAGTGTTTCATTGAACACCCACAATTCCCTCCATGGGTTTGAAAAGTGTTAACATTTATCATCTGCAGGATTGTTGTTTTTATGGTAAGGGTAGGATGGGGTGTGGTGTGTGTGGGTGGGGTGGTGTGTGTATGGGTGTGTGTGTGTGTGTGTGTGTGTGTGTGTATGGTTGTGTGTGTGTGTATGGTTGTGTGTGTGTGTGTGTGTGTGTGTGTGTGTGTATGGTTGTGTGTGTGTGTGTGTATAGTTTGTGTGTAATAACAGTAAAGGTGCATGCATGTGCACATGTGTATGTGTTGCACAGATGTGCGTGTCTCCCTGCACATGCATGTTCATAATGTTCAAGTGTATGATGCTTGTTGGTAAATATATCGCAAACTTTGAACTGCTACAGAGCACTATAGCCATACTTGGCAGTGAGGGATGGCAGACTAGCAATGACAAAGAACACTAAAGTACGAGATGATAAATGTGGGTGTTAATTAAAAAGCAAACAAAAAACAAAAGGAGAATTTGCAGTACAAAGGATCCACCAGTGGGTTACATAACGTCAATACAGTTAACACGAGGGAGGGAACACCAGCAAGTGCTACACAGAAGGCGAGACAGGGACAGACCTTGTCTGCATCAATGATTTCCATGATGTGGTCCTTGAGATACTTGTTGAAGATCTCACAGGTGACCTGGCACGCCTTCTGCATGGTCTTCAACTCCTGTTCCTCCTTGGGGGCCATGATGTAGGCAAAGGCCGAGCTCACGTCCACCTGCACAGCAGTAAAGGTTACATGCCTTGGATTTCCCTTGTTTGTTTTGCTACTTACTGTCCATAACTTGAGCCTCCTACTACTTTCTGTACAGCAAACAAACACTACATGCCTTGGAATATGCTTCTTTTGTTTTGTTACTTACTGTCCATAACTTGAGCCTCCTACTACTTTCTGTACAGCAAACAAACACTACATGCCTTGGAATATGCTTCTTTTGTTTTGTTACTTACTGTCCATAACTTGAGCCTCCTACTACTTTCTGTACAGCAAACAAACACTACATGCCTTGGAATATGCTTCTTTTGTTTTGTTACTTACTGTCCATAACTTGAGCCTCCTACTACTTTCTGTACAGCAAACAAACACTACATGCCTTGGAATATGCTTCTTTTGTTTTGTTACTTACTGTCCATAACTTGAGCCTCCTACTACTTTCTGTACAGCAAACAAACACTACATGCCTTGGAATATGCTTCTTTTGTTTTGTTACTTACTGTCCATAACTTGAGCCTCCTACTACTTTCTGTACAGCAAACAAACACTACATGCCTTGGAATATGCTTCTTTTGTTTTGTTACTTACTGTCCATAACTTGAGCCTCCTACTACTTTCTGTACAGCAAACAAACACTACATGCCTTGGAATATGCTTCTTTTGTTTTGTTACTTACTGTCCATAACTTGAGCCTCCTACTACTTTCTGTACAGCAAACAAACACTACATGCCTTGGAATATGCTTCTTTTGTTTTGTTACTTACTGTCCATAACTTGAGCCTCCTACTACTTTCTGTACAGCAAACAAACACTACATGCCTTGGAATATGCTTCTTTTGTTTTGTTACTTACTGTCCATAACTTGAGCCTCCTACTACTTTCTGTACAGCAAACAAACACTACATGCCTTGGAATATGCTTCTTTTGTTTTGTTACTTACTGTCCATAACTTGAGCCTCCTACTACTTTCTGTACAGCAAACAAACACTACATGCCTTGGAATATGCTTCTTTTGTTTTGTTACTTACTGTCCATAACTTGAGCCTCCTACTACTTTCTGTACAGCAAACAAACACTACATGCCTTGGAATATGCTTCTTTTGTTTTGTTACTTACTGTCCATAACTTGAGCCTCCTACTACTTTCTGTACAGCAAACAAACACTACATGCCTTGGAATATGCTTCTTTTGTTTTGTTACTTACTGTCCATAACCGAGACTCCTAACTGCTTTCAGCACAACAGTGAATGTTAAATCCCTTGGAATTTTGTTTGTTTGCTGCCTATATTCCATCTGCCTTGAGTATTTTTCCCTTCTCTTTTGCTTCTTATTTTCTACGATCAATTGCTTTCTGCACAGCAGTAAATGATAAATGCCTTGGACTTGTTCTTCTTCCCCTTCTTGCTGATATTCTGTATCCAAGCCTCTTTTTGCTTCTGATCATACGGTCAACTGATCCATCCCTCCCTGGCATCTGACACCCAATGCAGAAAGACAAATAGGGTACTGTACATTTGCTATGGAAATGGCACCAAGAAGGTTGTGTGTAGAAGCTTATTTCACAATCAATGTGTCACTGTCCTCCACCAGAAAATAACCTTCAGCTCTGTCCATACATTTCAGTTCTAATGAATCACAGTAGTCATCAATCGGCATGGCAGAACAGCAAGAAATACACCAAAAACAAACACCTTTGATCGGTGACGCTTGTGGGTATTCTGAGAGTT
>JAWQFJ010025501.1:10000-18913 GCA_034096865.1 Theodoxus fluviatilis | reverse complement strand
ACACACACAGACAGACGCACACACAGACGCACACACAGACGCACACACAGACGCACACACAGACGCACACACAGACGCACACACAGACGCACACACAGACGCACAGACAGACAGACACACACACAGACAGACACACAGACAGACACACACACAGACACACACGCAGACACACACGCAGGCAGACACACAGACAGGCACACAGACAGACACACAGACACACACACACAGGACACACAGACGCACACACAGGACACACAGACGCACACACAGGACACACACACACACAGGACACACAGACGTACATACAGGACACACACACACAGGACACACACACACACACAGGACACAGAGACGCACACACAGGACACACAGACGCACATACAGGACACAAAGACGCGCACACAGGACACACACACATACACACACAGGACACACAGACGCACACACAAGACACACAGACGCGCACACAGGACACACACACACTCACAGGACGCACAGACACACGCAGGACACACTGGAGTCGTCAAAACCAGAACGCACTTTGTCTGTTTAGACACGAGTCAAACTCGAAGTAGTTGTGCATCATCTGCCCCACATAATTTCCCACACGGCATGAGTATTGTCCTGTTCAGCCCTATAGTGTTCTAAACGCTGCCGTACACCTTAAGCCTGTTCTTAATTAATTGACAAATAAATCTTAGAAATATTCACCAAGTCTTGCCAATTTACTTCTTGACAAACATTCGAGAAAAATTCGGCAACTATTGCGCCAAATCTTGGCAAATCATTAGCTTCTTAATAGCGTGACAGAACCTGCCAAAATCTCGCAGAACAGACCATTTGCAATATGGCATCGATCGGCGTCATGCCTATACCATAAGTGTGCAAGGGCTGTAAATGTAAACGAAGCGACATATATTTTCCCCCATTGTGCTCTGAGGAGATCTCACGAATATCTCGCGTCAATAGCTATTGGCAATACCTGTTGAGCCAATATACCAAATTTTGTCAAATATTTGACATGTCTCGGCGAAAATCAATTAAGAACCGGATTTACTTTACCAAATATTCAGTGAATATATCCCAAGACCCAGTGCATTTTGACCAAATGCTTGGCTTGGCCAGTATTTGCCAAGACTTGGCAAACACCACTTAAGAACCGGCTTAACTGGATTTTAAACCAAATCTGTGCAGTACCTGGATCACGACATCCTCCATGGAAACTTTTCATCGTGTCCATTCAATTCCTGATCCCTGTGCCCCGGTACCCATGTGATAAAAAGAGGACTTCCTTTGTGAAAACACCAAGAAGCCAAGGCCTGAAAGAACTGTAGGTGACTTCACGATTATTGTTATTGCAGGTCTTGTGTCTTTTTACGAAAATTCCTCCAGTGTGTATATCAGAGAGAACAGACACCCCTGGCTCCACATAAACGCCTTGTTCCACATCCTGCCAGAGTTGTATATGCACCTCTGGCTGCTGAGCTTTTGGAACTTTATCCCACAATTCACGACACGCAAGAAAGAGGTATAGCTGTATATGCATGATAAGATCCATCAACCTTGACCTCTGACCCAGGCCAAGCAAATCGCTACGCCTTGAAAGGTCATGTCAAGAACTATCTTTGAAGTAAATTTAGTGGCTGAGGTGCGCACTGTGTCTGATTGTCAGAACAGTTCTTGGTATCTTGACGCACCTTGACTTTTCAGAACGGAAAGTGATGTGGCCATGACCGTAAAAATTATATTATCAACTGATTTGTAAAACCTTCTGTGCAATTGGCGGGTTGAGTTAATTTTTTTAAAGCTGCAAATTTCGCCCATTTCTTTCAATTTCCTGGCTCAGTCATGGCCTTGATATTTGAACAAGATCAATAATCTGGGTAAACTCAATGATGCAAAAACTCTAGAGTCCATGCAGCTTCGAACTCCGCACCCACCAGCCACAAGAGACAGCAGGTCAAGGGCGCTGACCACTCGGCCATGGACATTTGACAGAAACAATCACAGACGCCCAGAGTGTCAGAGGTATGAAATGACCCACCTCGTCTTGCTGCAGGATGGACATTTGACAGAAACAATCACAGACGCCCAGAGTGTCAGAGGTATGAAATGACCCACCTCGTCTTGCTGCAGGATGGACATTTGACAGAAACAATCACAGACGCCCAGAGTGTCAGAGGTATGAAACGACCCACCTCGTCTTGCTGCAGGATTGGCAAAAGACAAATAAGGAAGAAGATGTGGACTTCTTTTGCGCGAACTAGCAGTGGTGATTTGAGCATCGATGGCCTCACATAAACTAGAAAGGCTGAGAGGGCGCAGAACTTCATCCATCCATCCATCCATCAGTCTGACCGTCCGTCCGTCCATCCATTCATTCATCCAGTAACTCATTCATTCCTTCATTCCTTCATTCCTTCATTCATTCATTCATTCATTCATTCGTCCATCCATCCATCCATTAGTCAGTCCATCCATTCGTCAGTCCATCCATCCATCGATTCATTCATCCATCCATCCATTCGTCCATCCATCCATCCATCCATCCATTCATTCATCCAGTAATTTATTCATTCATTCATACACACAGAGAGACAGACACACAACATTGATGTCTCGCATAGACACCATTGCGACCAGTTAACATAAGTCTAACTACAGCCCACTACATCGGGAGGGAGCTATGGCAGTGCTTAACTACCAGACAACAATCGACACCGGCGTCGCTCTCGCATAAATGCTTCTATCATAGTTCCTGACGCATGGAAACTGTAAACAAATAACAGTATACATTTATCAAAGCCCCTTGTACTTGTAGATTACATCAATAGTTCATTTAAATCGCTGCATAATTAAAATCAAAAACGTTGGTTGATCTTCGGCGAGGTTCGGGCTACTGAGATACATTATACTACACGGCTGATCATGTAGCTGAGTGGTTAGGGCAGCTAACTTTCTCAACTCCCTCGATCAAGAGTCCGCCAAGACAGATCATTACCTCCGCCAAGGAGTTGACTTGGCCGACTTATCATCGGCCATAAACAGTCGACTTTATGCAGTTTAGTGGAACTTTCATCGTCATCACAGAATTACGAACTCAGCGCTATCGCTGTGTTGTGGAATTCCTGAGGCAAAGGGGAGCCTCCTGCTTCGAGCAGCAGTTTCGTTTAGATGTCTAAAAAGATTAAAACAAAATGCTGGCTTCCTAACTGGTACAACATGCAATTACTTCACTGGAAAAGCTGAACGAATTGGTGATTCAGGAAGAATTTGAGCGTGTAACGAGTAGGTGGTGAGCCGGTGTCAGACTATTGAGGTGAACGACTCCTCGAGTCCCTTACTTAAACCATACCCTCGCCAGTCCCTAACCACTGGGCCTGAAGAAGGAGTGTTCTTTCCCAAAGCTTGCCAACTCTCTGCACCCTTCGACGCCGGGGTCGACGCCATTAATTGCCACGAAGATCCAAGCGACACGCTCCGCTTGCAAGTGCCGTTGTGACGAAATGAGTTTTCTGCTGCGATGAGATTTCTGACGGGCTCAGTGCGCATGCGCAAATTTCTGACGGGCTCAGTGCGCATGCGCAAACATGCGACACAGTTTCCGCCGCGATGAGATTTCTTCATTCTTCCAACGACTGCAAAGCGAGCACGTGTGTTTTCATTATTCAACGATTTCTTTTTGCAGCAGAAGAAATATATTGCAGCAGAAGAAATCTGATTGCAGGAGAAGAAATCTCATAAATGGGAGCTGATCGCAAAAGAAATCTGACCGCAGCATCAGAAAGCTGACCGCAGCAGACCGTCAGAAATCTCATCGCAGCAGAAAACTCATTTCGTCACACCGTCAGTCCTCCCACGAAAGGCCTTCTTCAGGGCCTCTATCTCTCTAGAGAGAGAAAGCAGTCGGTCTTTATCTTTTTCTTTTTCTTTGTCACGTGTAGCCTAACGAGTGACATCTCTGCACCAAATCGACGCCAATTCATTCGCCTTCCACATCGCTAGCGAAGCAAACACGCTTTCTCCTGGGGATAGTTCGACTGAATAATACATCTTGTAATTATCGATAAAAGCTTCGCAGCGACTCTCTTGGATCAATTTTACCGTGGCACAATTTATTTTCGAAGACAGAACAAATATATGTTCAATAGCACGTGAGCGCGCAATTAGTCAGCGACAGGTAAGGCAACGCAGACGGCTCCAAGAAGCAATGGCGGAGGCGTCACGTGGGTGCGTTGCTTCGCAGGCAAATAATAGGCTGGTGTCAACATGTGTCAAACATTTTGACTGCCTTCACATCTGCTTCCATCACGTTGACACATGTTGACACCTGCGCATTGCTCGCAAGATCTTGCAAGGTTCCTAGCGTATGCTACAAGGTAGACAATCTGCACGTGACCCACAGGCAGTCCCGCTACCCCATCCAGACGCGCTCCACTTCCCGGGCGCTGGCGCTGGACAGCCAGACTTTCAGGGGAGACGGCCGAGGCTCTGCCTCCCAAGCCTGCACACAGCCAGGTAGACCATTACGTTTTCTCTCCTGAAATATTATCGATGTAGTATCAAAGATGGACGATCCAGATTGTATTGCCTGCCTGCTGCAGGTTCACATTTACGCCTCGTAGAAATCTTTGTTGACAGATTTGAGAATTCCACTTTAGATAACTATTTTAAATGCATTGTCTCACCACAATACAGACTTTCTCATAAGGGACTTAGATCGGGATATATAATTTGTCGTATCAGACGTTCTTTTGCTCGACATGTAGAAACCGTGACATGTGCTTTCGATAACGTGTTAGTATTGAAAATAAGTAAACTTTTGTTTAAATCTGAGAAAGATGTAATTCTCGTTTGTGTGTTTATACCTCCGGTGGGATCGACTTCGTATGAGTTAAATGGAGAAAAAAGTGGATTCCAGTGCTTTGAACAGTTGCCTTTAGATGTGTGTACACAACACCCTAACTGCTTTGTAATAGCATGTGTTAATTTCACTTCAAAAACAGGACACCATTACGGTCGGAGTTGAGGTGCATTAAATGATTTCAAACAAACTGATATGTATTCACTTTGAAACTTATTTGATAACGTCAAAAATAATTGTAGACACGGATTTTTATCCATTTTGAACGGATTGATTGCAGGAGACGGTGAAAGCAGCTTCACATACACTGTATATCTCTACTTCAAGGAGACGTGTTATTGATTGCTTCCTCCTAGTGTCTAAAGAGTTTGTACCAAACTGCGAGACATTGCTTGTTCACCTTTGTCCGGATCTGTGTGTTAATGACACTGTGTGGGATGCTTCGATCGAATATGTGTTGGTTACTAGAACTGTTCGGGATACAAATTAGGCCCCAAAAATTGGAGAAGCTTTGGTGGGAGACATTGAACAATCTCGTTTATGGGAGATGGTAGTATCCGATGTGACGGACATTGATATTGCAGTAAACGTGCTCAATGAATGTTTTGTTCAGGCTGCTGAACCTACGAGAAAATATATTCGGAACGAAAGATGTAGGCTAAGGAAACTGTGGTTTGATCAGGACTTCGCGCAGACAAACAGAATCTACGAGTCTCATACCGCCACCATATATGCACACACTCGGAAACGACGAGGTCGTATTTCGTAGCAAAGAGGGATTACAGAAAGATTATCAAAGATAAGAAAAGCATGTACTATGAAGATTTCGTGACATCCATAATGTCCAATACATCTTACTCTACAACCTTCTGGAGGCAAGTGCGTAAAATTTATTCCGAAACTTCTGTCGCATTCAAGATCAAAATTTACATTTGGTATTAGCACTTTTAGATATTGTTTGAAAGATGCGATCATCTACGCTCTGTACAAATGGAATGTAGTTTACTCAATGCTGTAGTGATGGAGTTGACTCACTTAGATGATGACATAACTAGAGACATGGACCCGTAATGTCCATGCTAGAGACGATGTTGTCTGCGCAATCGCAAAATTAAAGAAGGGTCGAACAGCGGGACCAGATGAAATAAAATAATTGGGAAAATGGTTAGATGCACGCCTGAATCGATACTATCGTGTTTTACTGAATTACTAAACAAGATCTTATCTTTGTTTTGTTTTTGTCTGAAAAGTGGAAGGAGTAAATTGTCTGACCTTGTCGTAAGATTAAGGGTGATCCAAACAGTCCCGATAACTACAGAGATAAATATTTCGCGAGCATCCTTAGCAAAATTATAACTCCTGTACTTACTGATAGACTGCAGGATTGGTCTGAAACCAAGAATGTGATAATAGAGGAGCAGGCTGTTTTCTGTAGGGGCTATTGCACTATAGATACTATTTTTGTCTTTTACTCTTTACCACTACGTAGTCTTTCGAGGAAAGGAAAAGTGTATGAAGCTTTTTTCGACTTTCAGAAGGCGTTTGAAACCATTAACAGAGTAACTTTTATAAATATACTTGATTCTTGTGGGATTAGAGGAAGAATGATAAGAATTCTGCAGGCAATAATTATATGCAAAGGCCATATGCAGGATATAATGCAATTGACGCTACTCGCAACCTTTGGAGTGCTTCTCAGGACAAAATCAAGGCTGTAAAATGGAGGGGGAAAAATCCTCTTGTTGTGAACTATGTGGCCAAACTATTTGATCAAAATGGCAAACAAGAGATCCAATTCAAGTCTAGTAATATTCTCATACATTCATTGCTATTCGCTGATGACAATATATATATATTTTTTTATATTGTAGTGGGTCTACTAAATCATCTTAATTAATAACAGAAAGTAGCTGATGACGCAGGCACCTCGGTTCGATGCTAACTACAAAAAACGTCATTCAGTTTGCTCCAAACTGATCTTGTGCACAGATCAAAATCCAGTGGTGCTTAGGTCGCCAGGTATATTGGAGAGTCACAGTGTTTTTCACCTGATGTTCCTTTTAGGATGTTCGATGCAGAGGTGTCAAGTATTCTGCTTTGCTCAGCAGAAATATAGTGTCTAGACAATTGTTCAGTCATGTAGAGTGTACATTTGCAAACAACGAAAAGATACCTTAATCTACCGACAAAAGCTCCTAGTTTGATTGTTTATGGAGAATGTGGAAGATACCCATTGTATATCATTGGTGTACTTTGTTCCTTGGATACGTATATAATGAATGGAATCTTCACGATACACGCACTTGGCATACAAAATGATGCTGAATTCATGCAACCAACAAACCTGGGCATTTAAAATCAAGCAACTGCTGTATGGGTGTAACATTTCTCGTGTATGGGATAACCAAATGTACATAATGATGACATATTTTTCGGAGAACTGAAAGGGTGACTTGTCCAAGAACATTACAACTACTAGTCACAAGGCCTGTTGAACAGATGATTGTTTGCAGAGAGTTTAAACATCGACAAAAGAGGTTGTTTGTTTGCTATGGACAGAAAACCATTGTGTGATATTTTTACCTTCAGTGTAGGTCGGGTTTTAGTGAGGTTACTTGCCATAAGTATCGATATAAAAATAAGTTGCATATACTTTGTCCACTTGGTCTTCTTGTAGGGAAGCATTTAAATGCGAAATTCACTGTTGTTTTCTTGTCCAGTGTATGACGACAATGGACAGAAGTATCTCTCACATGACACTCTTTCAACAATCGGAAGGTACGCAGTATGTGTCATGTCAGCACAGGAATTGATAGCTATAAGAACCATCGCAACTTTATAGCATGCTTCAAGAATCGACAAGAGGTCATCGCACTTTGGTTTTTCTCTGCCGACGAGGCATAATTTTGATGTGACAGGCCAGTGGCCTGACAATTAAACACGTTTGTTCGTTTTTATTCTCTCTCTCTCTCTCTCTCTCTCTCTCTCTCTCTATTTATCTATCTCTCACACATATTCTCTCTGTCTCTCTCTCTCACACACACACACACGCACACATTCTCTTACACACACTTTCTCTCTCTCTCTCTCTCTCTCTCTCTCTCTCTCTCTCTCTCTATATATATATATATATATATATATATATATATATATATATAATCTCTCTCCCTCTCCCCCTCCCTCTCCCCCTCTCTCTTTCTCTCACACATACATTCTCTCTCACACATTCTCACTCTCTCTCTCTCTCTCTCTCTCTCTCACACACACACACACACACAAACACACACACACACTTTCTCTCTCTCTCTCTCTCTCTCTCTCTCTCTCTCTCTCTCTCTCTCTCTCTCTCTCTCTCTCTCTCTCACACACACACACACACACACATGTACATATATATATATAGATATATATATATATATATATATATATATATTCTCTCTCTCTGTCTCACGCACGCACACATTTTCCTCCTTCTCTCTCTCTCTCTCTCTCTCTCTCACTCTCAGTCAGTCACTCACTCACTCTCTCCACTCCAAACTTCGCCTTCAAACGACACGATAGAATTGTCTACGAGCAATACAACTGACCAGAGGCAAGGGACAATCGAGTGCAGGCAGTTGTTTAAAACTGTCACTGCTATCACAAAATCACTAACTCAGCGCGATTGCTGTGTTGTGGAATTCCTTAAGCTAGGAGCAATCTCCTACTTTGTACGGCATTCTTTCTTTTTTCTCCTCTCTTTTTTTAATAAAGAAAAGCGAAATGCAAGCTTCTCAACATGTAAAAATAAAAGACTCAATCATTTCGTTAGTAAAGCTGACGACATTCGTGGTTTAGGATGAACGAAAAGTTGTCGTTGAGATATTCGTCAAACTTTTGAGTGTGTAACGATTGAAAACTTCGAATAAAAATCGACGCCGATTCATTCGCCTTCTGCATTGCTAGCTAAAGCATGCACGTCTGGAGATCGTTCCACTGAATAATTCATCTTGTACTTATCGATGGAAGCTTTGCAGCGGCTCTCTTGGGTCGATTCTACCCTGGTAAGA
>JAWQFJ010025501.1:0-7500 GCA_034096865.1 Theodoxus fluviatilis | reverse complement strand
CAAAAGGTTTACAATGGATTCTGATGAAATGTGGTACAAGGTAAGGGTATAATCCTATGAGCAATCTTTTACATTTTGGGGATCATCTATTGACCCATTTTGGAATGGGAACCATAAAGAGTAATTTTATCCGGCATCTCAAAGTTCATGACGTCAAATTATTGATGACGCCGGCGTTTACGTTTCACACTCAGAAACGGCTAGAGGCGCTAAAATGAGTTAGATTTCTTAACGTCAGGCCTGGCTAGCAGAACATCCTGCCTGAATTATACAGACCATGGAAGAGATATTTTGGCTTCCTTGGTGGAGGTTTTCGCTCTCACAGTTCTCTCTGGTTGATACCCCGAGGCCAAGAGGTTAGCGCGTGTGACCTACAGCTTCCTTGCGGACTGTGGGTGCAGTGTTTGAAGCTGTGCGGTTCCAGGAGTTGCATCCTTGAGCAAGGTATTTTATTCATATTGCTTCTTCTCACCCAGGAGTAAAACTGGTACACGTAAGGCCTAAGGGTTGAGCTGGAAAACTGTGAAAGTTAAACTTGACGCGTTCTTCTACTGCTTGGTTGCATGCTTCCCAGAGAGTTAAGACGGTGCTAGAGTGATAAAAAGAATAGCCCCGATGACCAGGGGGTAAAGGTGGGCTGTTTGTGCATCCACAAATGGGTGGAGGGTCACGATATCAAATAAGAGCTCCATTGTCTGCCTTTGGTATAGACTTTGATGTATTTCTTATATATATTCACCCTTACTACTATCGTATGGCCACTGATGTACTCTTGATACAGACATTATCCAACTTATATATGGTCATTGATGTATTCTTAATACAGACATCAACTTTCATATGGTCAATAATGTTTTCTTAATACAGGCATCAACTACTTACTAGTCAAATGGTCATTGATGTGTTCTAAATACAGGAATTAACTACTCTTAGTATAGTCATATGGTCATTGATGTATTCTTAATACAGGCATCAACTACTCGTTGATGTATTCTTAATACAGGCATCAACTATATATAGTCATATGGTCATTGATGTATTCTTAGAACAGGCATCAACTAATCATATGGTCATTGATGTATTATTAGAACAGGCATCAACTACTCATATGGTCATTGATGTATTCTTAACAAGGGCATCAACTACTTTTAGTATAATCATGTGGTCGATGTATTCTTAATGCAGGCATCAACTGTCACTGTTATACTATTATTAAAGACATTGTGTACTTTTGGTATCGTCATGTGGTCATTGATGCGCTCATGGCCAGTAATAATACATTCTTTGTGTAGTCACATGGTCATTCGTGCATCTTGGCACAGACATTGTGCATGCTTCGTACACTCATCTGGTTACTGATGTGCTCTTGATACAGACATTATAATTATATGGTATAGTCACATGATCATTCGCGTATCTTTACACATGCATTGAGCATGCTTGGTACACTCATCTGGTTACTGATGTACTCTTGATACAGACATTCTAATAGTCATATGGTCATTGACGTGCTCTTAATAAGACTAGTTGACTGGCTGACTGACAATCACTCTCTCAGTCACTTATTCACTCAGTTTCTCACCCACCCAGTCACTCTTCCACCCAGTAACTCACTTGCACACTACCCACCCAGTCACTCACACATTCACAATCTCAAACGCTCACTCGCTCGCTCACTCGCTCGCTCGCTCGCTCGCCCGCCCGCTCGCCGCCCGCCCGCTCGCCCGCCCGCCCGCTCGCTCGCTCGCTCGCTCACTCACTCACTCACTCACTCACTCACTCACTCACTCACTCACTCACTCACTCACTCACTCACTCACTCACTCACTCACTCACTCACTCACTCACTCACTCACTCACTCACTCACTCACTCACTCACTCACTCACTCACTCACTCACTCACTCACTCACTCACTCACTCACTCACTCACTCACTCACTCACTCACTCACACACGCACTCACTCACGCACGCACGCACCCACGCACGCACGCACGCACTCGCACTCGCTCGCTCGCACTCACTCACTCACTCACTCACTCACTCACTCACTCACTCACTCACTCACTCACTCACTCACTCACTCACTCACTCACTCACTCACTCACTCACTCACTCACTCACTCACTCACTCACTCACTCACTCACTCACTCACTCACTCACTCACTCACTCACTCACTCACTCACTCACTCACTCACTCACTCACGCACGCACGCACGCACTCACTCACTCACT
Organism: Theodoxus fluviatilis; assembly: GCA_034096865.1. Taxonomy (NCBI): domain Eukaryota; kingdom Metazoa; phylum Mollusca; class Gastropoda; order Cycloneritida; family Neritidae; genus Theodoxus; species Theodoxus fluviatilis. The sequence continues at coordinate 5,263 of JAWQFJ010025501.1, read as the reverse complement.
CACTCACTCTCACTCGCTCGCTCGCTCGCTCGCTCGCTCACTCACTTGCTCGCTCACTCACTCGCTCACTCATTCACGCACTCACTCACCCAATCACCCAACCAATCACCCAACCACCCACCCATCCCCTTACCACCCATCCCTCACCTACCCACCTTCCCATCCACTCGCTCGCTCGCTCACTCACTCACTCACTCACCTACCCACTCATCCACTCATTCACTCACTCAACCACCCTCCCACTCATCCACTCACTCACTCACTCACTGACTCACTCTACTTTCTCACAGTGATGGTTAATGATGCATGCAAGTCTTCCGAAGACTGCTTCGTCAGCAACGCGGAATGCCGGGACGGATCTTGCCAGTGCCAGCAAGGCTACCACGCCACTCTCCAAGCTGAAACGTGCGACGCAAGTAAGGGGTTTCTTCCCGTACAATGCACCCAGTTCTTTCGGAAATGTAGTCAGCGTATTTCTGGTTTTCGGATAAAATTGCCTACTCTTTCAATCAGCAATACCCTTTTGAAATACTTTTCATATAATCTTGTCTACACCCAGAGGTAGAAATACTCAATGAAAACGCTTTTTGAATGGTATTGTTTACGCCAAAAGGTAGTAAAGCGCTACTGAAATGGTGTTGAAATAGTCTTGTCTATATGGAATGGTAGCGACACTCATCTGAAATGCGTTTCAAATGTTCCAGTTTGCATCTAAATAGAGCAAAAACCCCAAATGGAATATTTTGACAAGATCTTGTCAACAACTGAACGTAGCAACATGCTATTGAAATGCTTTCTAAATGGACTTGCCTTCGCCTGAATGTAGCGCTGTGTTAGTAGATTGCCTTTCAAGTTGTCCTGGCTACACCTAAAGAAACCAATTACCTGTCAACATGATTTTGAACTGGTCTTGATTAAATCTAAATGGGCAAAACCCCGCTGAAATGTTTTTTAAAATAATGTTCTTGTGTACATCTGAAGTTAGCAATACCAAATTCAAAATGCTTTACAAATGGACTCATCCTTACCTCCAGGTAGCACTACTCTGCTGAAATAATTTTCATTTTTGTGTGGATGTGTAAATATAGCAACATCCATTTGAACTGCCTTTTTCAAATGGTTTTTTCTACACTTAGGCTACCATCAAAAGATATATTGTTTAGCACTTAATATTATAAGATTCCCTACGTCGTTGGACACAGGATATCCAAAGCATTCTGTTTTTCTGTTGATATTGATCAAAAGAGTGTGACGTTGGAGATGTCATTGTAAATCAGCCCAGAAGGACTGGATCTCTTCGCACTCCCAAAACAGCTGTTCTAACGGACATCGGTCATTTTCCGCTACACGGTCCCTGAAGGTCGTAGGTCAGAATATTCCCACTCCCTCGATGACTCGTTCCCCCTGTGGGCTTGGGGTAAGAATTGACCCACCGCGTCTCCCTACGTGACCTCCCTGTGGGCTCGGGGTAAGAATTGACCCACCGCGTCTCCCTACGTGACCTCCCTGTGGGCTCGGGGTAAGAATTGACCCACCGCGTCTCCCTACGCGATTCGTAAGAGGCGAATAACTAAGGACACCGTGACTTGCTTTGCGTGTACTCTAAACTGTTCTAGTGATTTTCGTGCTTAATAGCCTTACATAGCCTACCTACAAAGGTTAATAGACCGTAAAACACTATCCATCTATCCATCCTCGATGACTCGTACAATGTGCATTGCTAGTGTCATATCCTAGACCGTAGAGTATCCTAAAACGTAGAGCGTGACCTACTTGCATATTATTAACATGACGTGTTCACCCGTCAAATCTTGTGATTGGACAATGCCCTGCAGAGATGACTTTCCCCCCGCCTATTCTTGTTATCTTAACTGTGATTAGCTGGTTGTAACGGTGAGCGTTTTATGAAATTTCGGACCCAAATATTTTTGTCTTTGCTGCCTGTGATTACACAAACATTTCTAGAGGAAAGTACAATTTAATCGGGTAATAAGGTGAAAGAAAATGATTAAAACCCATATTTCGTCATGTTAATAGTATGCAAGTAGGTCACGCTCTACGTTTTAGGATAGCCTACTCTACGGTCTAGGATATGACACTAGCTAAAGCATGTTCTTAATTGACAAATAAATCTTGGATAATATTCACCAAGTCTTGGCAAATTACTTGTTGGGAAACATTCGGCAAAAATTCGGCAAATATTGAACCAAATCTTGGGAAATCTGTATCTTCTTAATAGCTTGACGAAACCAAGTCAAGATCTCGCAAACAAAGAACATTTGCAATATGGCATCGATCGGCACCATGCCCGCGCTGCAAGTTTGCAATGGTTGCAAAATGTTAACAAAGCGACAGATTTTTCCGCCATTGTGCTCTCACGAATATATCTCGCCCCAATAGCTATTGGCAATACCTGTCGTGCCAATATTCCAAGTCTTGGTAAAAAAACATTAAGAACAGGAACACTTCAGCGAATATGTCCTAAGACCCGGCAAATATTGACCGAATACTTGGCCAGTATTTGCCAAGACTTGGCAAACATCATTTAAGAACCAGTTTAAATCGCGACTTGACTTGCTTTCCCTCTAACCAGCTCTAGTGATTGTTGTGGTCAATCGCCTTGCAGAGCCTGAAAAGGCTGATGGCCTGTAAACCTTCATGCATTCTGCAGAACCAATTCCTCGTAATCGCTTCTACATGTCTACAGATGATTCGGGGATCTCAGGATGCTGCAGTCTTTGCTTGTGTGTGTTTCCAGCTCTGGTGGGAGACCCCTGCAGTGTCAACTCAGACTGCCTCCCTGCCAACACCGAGTGCCAGTCCGGCACGTGTCGGTATGTGAGCAGTCATAATCATCGTTACGTCAGTAGCAGCCAGTCCTGCACTCCAAGTAAGGGACGTCTTTGCAGCTTTTCGTCTCCTGTGTCTAGATGCTTGTGACTATTCGTTTTGACGTTTCGTCCTGATAGTTGGACGTCAACACTGAGTCTTTTCTCATGTGCGTGACTGTTTCATTTCAGTCTAACAAAGTGACCCTGCCTTGAAGAAATGTTAAGAGTAATGAATGGCTCATAGAAAATATCCATTCGTGCTGGTATAAAAATTTCAACTAGTTGTTGTTGTTGTTGTTGTTGTTGTTGTTGTTGTTGATGATGATGATGATGATGTTGATGATGTTGATGATGACGATGATGATGATGATGATGATGATGATGATGATGATGAAGATGATGATGATTATGATGATGATGATGATGATGATGATGATGATGAGATGTAGTAGTAGTAGTAGTAGTAGCAGTAGCAGTAGCACCAGTAGTAATGGAAGTGGTAGTAGTAATGGTAGTGATAGTAGTAGTAATAGTGGTGGTGGTAGTAGTAGTAGTAGTAGTAGTAGTAGTAGTAGTAGTAGTAGTAGTGGTGGTGGGGGTAGTAGTAGTGGTGGTAGTAGTAGTAATAGTCAGTCGTAGTAGTAGTAGTTAGCCGTCGTAGTAGTTAGTAGTAGTAGTAGTAGTAGTAGTAGTAGTGGTAGTAGTTAGTAGTAGCAGTTAGTAGTGGTAGTAGTGGTAGTTAGTAGTGGTAGTAGTGGTAGTAGTGGTAGTTAGTAGTGGTAGTTAGTAGTGGCAGTTGGTAGTGGTAGTTGGTAGTTAGTAGTAGTAGAAGTAGTAATAATAGTAGTAGTAATAGTAGTGGTAGTAGTAGTGGTAATAGTAGTGGTAGTGGTAGTTAGTAGTGGTAGTAGTGGTAGTAGTGGTAGTGGTAGTTAGTAGTGGTAGTTAGTAGTAGTGGTAGTTAGTAGTAGTAGTAGACGTAGTAGTAGTAGTAGTAGTAGTAGTAGTATTAGTAGTAGTAGTAGTAGTAGTAGTAGTAGTAGTAGTAGTAGTAGTAGTAGTAGTAGTAGTAGTAGTAGTAGAAGTAGTAATAAAATGGTTGTGCTGATAATGTTATTTTCAAAGAAAAATATTTTTCCCCTCTGGTTTAATGTGAGTACCCTTACTGACTTCAGACCTAAATGTTGCTGACTTATCCTGTCATTGGCAGCACTCGAGGAAGCTTTCCCCCCAGAGCATTCCAGACATCTCACGGTAGTGCAGTCTTCGCTTGTGTGTGTTTCCAGATCTGGTGGGAGACCTCTGCAATGTCAGCTCACACTGCTTCCCCACGGAGAGTGTGTGCCAGTCCGGCACTTGTCGGTGTACGTATCATTACATGAACGCCATTGGACGGACCTGCGTACCCAGTATGCATTTTTCCCTTTTGACATGTTTTATCTTTGTAAGCTAACCTCTAGCATATCCTTGTCTGTGTTTGCTTCAAATGCTGTAAGGGCTTTCTTCACATTTTCATTTGATTGCTCGTACATTGAATCTACTACTATTCTCTCCATATTCCCATGACAATGTTTTCATGCTTTCATCTCTGTCGATTTTTGAATCTTTTCAGCGGTTTTTCGTCAGTGATAATTTCTATCCACCTCGCACTGTTTTCTGTTATCCATTAAAAACAGTTACGCGGTTCGTCTGCTATTTATAAAAACGACAGCCAGCCGTAACAGGACAATGATCAATTCTTGAACTTAAAGGGCAAAATAAGATTTAAAAGTCATCGGAAAATGTGTTTAATGTTCTACATTGCTCGCTCCGTGTAGGTCATGCAATTTTACTGCACCAGATTTCACTCCATTTGATTGGCAGGGGGCACATGTTGCCCCCTCATCAGCTGGAACCCCCTGGGGCCAGGGGCAGCCTCAAGCAGCCAAAGTGGACACCAGGGTACAGTGGAAAAGGATCAGAGCATTTAGATCCAACCATGCTTTCAATCCACCCAGGAAGATCGAGGACAACCCACCACAACAACCACCTGGTCACCAAATGTCCCACCCAGTCCCAAGAACAGACATACATCACTATTCTTATCTACAACTCAAACAGAAATCAACACCAATCACTCGCTCACCATTTCACCGTTTCGTCTGTTATCAGTACAAGCGTGGTTAGTGAGACTTGTCAACGGTACCACGTCCACAAATGGACGGGTGGAAATCTTCCACAATGGCAACTGGGGAACCGTCTGCGATGACATCATGAATGTCAAAAATTCAATGGTGGTCTGTCGACAGCTGGGCCTCCTCACTGGGTAGGTACATTTGCATATACTAATAAACCACGAAACAAGTCATGAAGAATGATCATGAAAATGGCGCAATGCAAAAGGACTGCTGGCAAATCACGTGGTTAACAACAAACTGGAAACCAGTGTCAGT
>JAWQFJ010025500.1:17500-38928 GCA_034096865.1 Theodoxus fluviatilis | reverse complement strand
GGGAATTTTTAAAGATATTTTTTAACTTGTCAAGAGGAAAGTTTTGGAGGGGGATATGAGCAGGGTAAAGAGTATAATCTAATACTAATTTTTTTTTTTTATATAGACGTTTTTACAAGAATAATTTTTATATTAGGTTAGTAGCTACGAACTTTTTTGCGGTACAAAAAGAGGTGATAGAGTGCGATAGCGTAAAGGTATTAAAGTGCTATAATTGATGTGCGCATTTTAAGGATAAAGCGAATATTGGTGAATAATTTTTTGAGTATTGGGTAAATCAGGGGCAAACACACGAGAAAAGGTTTAGTATGAGAACAGAAGAGATTTATAGTAAACAATCTAACTGCTGTATGTGCTATTAAAGATCTGAATGGATGTATCGGATTTTTTTATTTTTTTTTGTTTCTTAATTTATTTTATTTATTTAATATATTTTAAAGTAGCAAAGTGAAGACCAAATTGTTTTTTTTTTTTATTCTGTAGACTCGATTTTTTAAGGATGCTGAGAATCGAAAAAATTTTTAGCATTTTTTCACAGAGCTGGTAATGTGAGGAGAAATACACTAAGCGTTGATAAATAACAAAAGTGTAAGTATTGTTTTTTTTATAACAATGTGAGGTGTACAGAAAAATAGAACATGGAGTACGTTTAAGGGAGTGTGGCGAAGAGGAATTTGAAAAGTAGAGCGAAACGAAATGGAATGAGAAATATTTTTTTAATTTTTTATTAATTAATCTAATTTTTTTTTTGATTTTTTAAAGGGAAAGAATTTTTATTTTTTTTTGAACGATAGAAAATTGTATTTTTGTATGAATCTCATGTGGATTATATAGGTCAAGGTAGAAAGTAGTGCGAAAAGAGAGCGGATTTTTATATGGTTAAAGGAGGGGACTTCATGCAGGTAATGAAATTTTAATTCTTTTGAAAAAAAAAAAGAGGGAAAAAGAAGGAAGAATAGAAGATATTGTTTTTTGTCCGTTGTTTTATTTTATTTAATATTTATGAAGGGAAAAGGGGCATAGAAGTTTACGTTTTAATTTATTAAAAGGGCTTACAATAGATAGCGAGAATAATATTTCTAATTTTTTTAAAAAGAATAGCAAGTAAGGGGAAAAGAGTAGTAACTGTTCATAGGTAGATAGGACAAGTTAAATGAATAGGGTGAACTAAATTTAATTTTTCTTTTTGTTTGTTATTTTATGGGATAGTGGTTTAAAGTCAGATAATGTTTTCTTTTTTTTTTTTTTTTTTATATATTTTTCTTGGATTTTTTTTTAGATAGAGAGATGAACGTGAAGACAGAAAGAGGAAGATTAGACAATGAAGGAAGTACGATAGGAATCGAAGCGACAGAGGGGAAAATAGTAAATTTTTTTTTTTAGTTTTTTTTTTTTTTTTTTTTCTTTAATTTTTTTTATGGAGATTGGAAAAGCATTAGTGGCCTAAAGTGAGAGGAATGTGACATATTTTTTTAATTTTTTCACTTTTTTTAAATTTCAAAAAAAAGTAAGCATGAGGAGAACCGTGTATTTATTTTAAACGGTATAGAAGGAGAAATAAAGGTGCAGGTAATCCTATTTTTTTTTTTTTTGGACGGAAGTAGATGATATTATTAGGGTAGACAGAGTGGCGAAAGAATATGAAAACGACGAGACTGAAAATCGTTAGAAACATTTTTCTATTTTTTAACATGAGAATAATAAGGAAGAAGAGTATATTGTTACTAGGGACGGGATTTATACGGAGGGAGGTTGGCATTCCAGGAATGTGTAGATAGGTTGCATTAAAATATTCCATAGTAGAAAAGGAGGGAATCCATGAATTTCATTAGAACGAAGTAAATCATAACGAATAAAAAAATAATGAAAAAAGAAAACTGATAGGTAGTATGATTTTTAAGTGTAAGTGGGAAGAAAGAGTTGATTTTTTTTAAAAGTGAAAGAGAAAAGGAGACTCCGAAAATGTAATTCATTAGATGATTGTATTTTTTATATTATAGGTAGAAGAGCATTTATGAGATTAGATGGTGGAATAGCAGTTGTCATCTTGTGTTTGTAAGACATCAGACATAGTAATGATGTTGAGTATTTGTATAGTGTGATATTTGAATAAAATTAGGGTTGGGTTGATGACAATATATGAATGAAGTAGGGGTGAATAGTTAGGAAAAAAAAAAGAAATATTTGGAAGTGCCGGTACTAACGAGAAAAGGGGCTTGGATTATATCCCAGGTTTGAAAGTAGAAAAAGGACCAAAAGATTTTTTGTTTTTGAGTGGTGAAATGAGAAGAAGGTATCATTTTTTAGCCAGGAGCAGACGTGAAATGTGAAGATTTTAGATTCAGAGAGTTTATGAAGCATAACGAGAAAAGATTTTTATATTCTTTTTATTATTTAAGTCACTAGGCCTAAAATAACGGGGAGGGGTATAAAGGTAAGAAGTTGTGTTATGGAAGGGTGAATAAGAGGATGAATTTTGTGGATTTATTTATATTTTTTAGGAAAGAAGGAGAGGAACCATGGATGAAATTTACAGAAGGTTTGTAAGTATATTACTTATTATTTTTTTTTTCGTTTATATTTTATTTTAAAAAGATGAAGTGGAGAGAGTAAAAAAAGATGTACAGGAGTAGTGGTTCGTAACAGCATAGAACTTACGTTAATTAAGAGAGGTAGATACAACAGGTAGATAAAGATGGTAAGGAGAGCAAAGGATAAGGGGTTAGAGCGGATTTCTTTATTTTTTTTTTAACTAATAAAGGGAAGGGGGACAGAAGAACGAGTTAAAACGGATTAATTTATATGCACGCCATACACCCCGCGAGAGCTGCGCACACACACACACACACGCACGCACGCACAATTGCATATAAAGAGGAACAAACAGAGACAGCCAAAGTGATAGACAGCAGGAACAACGGTAAGATGAACAGAAAGACGATTGACTGACAATTGACAGAGAGACAGAGTTACTAAGAGACGGAAAGACAGACAGATTAACGGACGGGCGGATAGTTGGACAAGGGAACGGAAGAATGTGAAAAAAGAAGTAATGGCGGGAGAACCAGATGAACATAGCTTTGATCGAGGAAAACAATACGAATTGATTGAGAACTTCTACGCCGCCTAATGAGCAAACCGTAGCAGATAGCCTGGGACTCTTTCACTTGAAAGATGTTCTTGTTATCAAATCATCTTTCTACTCAGCTGGAGCTCATTGTTCAGAATGACAGCGCTCTTCCAAACTTCCTGCGACTCTCCTTGTCGTCCTCGAGACTATTTTGTTGGTACTCGACGCTCGCTCGTTGAACATCAATCGATTTAAGAAGCTTAGGGATTTTCATTGGCGAGCCACTGTCACCAATCAATGAAGTACGGGACTGATTAGAAAGCGGCTCAGCCTTAGCAAATACGTCTCCGTCACGGTGTCCACGTTGCCAAGGCCAGTTTTCCTCATTCCTGGTGGAGATGCAGCACAGAAGACACCTCGCTGTGGCTGCCCTCTTTGGGGCTTTAGCCTTGCTTTTCCTCACAACTCGGGCAGCGGGCAAGATTATTGCTTTCAAAAAGAATATGTTGCAAGGAACGACCAGCAAGCCTTCCTTGAGAAGCTGGACGACTCAGAGCACGGAGCTCTGTGCCCAGGCGTGTGCTGGTCTGCCAGAGTGCCGGTCTTTCTCTGTTCAGTCTGGCCTCCAGGTCTGCAGCCTGTACTCCACCAGGATGACAGTGCTGGATATTAGACCCGTCCTGGGTTCAGAACTGACAACTTTCTACATCTTGGGGAACAGAGGTAAGTTTTCAAGGGAAACGAGTCTGAGTGTGAGTGCAGACACGAGCCATGAACTGCGACAAGTTTTCACAAACTGATGCAACTCGCAAACATTGCATTTTGAGATGTTTGTATCTTCAAAATCTGCAAAAGTGTATCCGTTATTTGATAATAAAAATGTAACTTCTACTCCAAAAACTGAACAAGTTATGCGCACTCAAAGAGAGGTGGTGTGCTGACGGCTAATTTGGGGAATCAAGGGTCAAATATTTAACAACTTTATCCACAGTGTTTCCTTAGCAACAGGTTTTTTTATGAATGCATCAGCTCAAAATTTCGCAGGTTGGTAGAGAAAATATATTTCTAAACACAGGATGATGAATAAATGGAAAGGTATTTGATCGTGACAACAAATGATTGTTATTATTCAACAAGAAATTCAAAACGGAGAAAGAGAATGTATACTACTTTAGAACATGTAGGTGCAATAAAGTGCAATATTTTGTGCTTTTTAAGCTAAAAAAATTACTTTCCAACATTCAATTTTGAAATATAAATGTATGTAGGATTCAGTTTTGCTAAAAAGTCATAATGCACAAAACCCACCCTCATCACCTTTGTCAACCTCCACTGCGTTTTTCCTGCGTGCGAGTTAAAACTCAGTTCGTGAAAACGCGTCAATTTTATCATTTTGTGGATTTATTATGAATCCTTCTCTGTTTTCTATCTATCCTGTTGTGTTAAAATGTACGGAAAAGGGGGAGGGCAGAGGGCGCAGTATAGTTTTTTTACCACACTCTTTCTGGTGACTCCTGTGCAACATTCATTTTTCTCAATTTTCGGTAAACGCGGAAACAATTATCAACGTAATTACCTCAATTTGCTCGTTTTGGATTGGCTACACGGTCCCTTCCTTTAGGTCGCTGCCCCCTGGACAAGGGCTACTCCGTCATCCAAGGAACGCAGAAGTGCGTGAGGCTCGAGAAGACCCTGCTGAACTGGGCACAAGCCCAGGCCAAGTGCGAGAGTGAGGGAGGCCAGCTTCTCATCATTGAAGACCTGAACACCTGGAGTGCTGTTCGTGCCTATCTTGAAGGTAAAGTTTGCTGTCATTTGTTTGATAGAAGTGTTATTCATACTGTTTTGCCATCTTGTGTTTCTGACATAGCGTGATTTCTTGTTCCACTGTAACAAACGCTCATATACAAAGGCACACGCACGAAAGCACACACACACACACACACACACACACACACACACACACACACACACACACACACACACATGAACACACACACACATATGAACACACACACATACATATACTCACAAGCGCCAGCATCGGGTTGGAATACTCCCCAGAGAGCGGAGTTGGTGCTGGTACCTGACTGTGTGCGTCTTAAATGTCTGTCACTATGTCTGTTGTGAGGCACCAGTGAGGATTGATCAAGATGCCCAGTGATCAAGGGGTAAAGTGTAAAGCGGTTTGAGCACCGATCAATGGTGGAAAGTCGCTATATAAAATCACACCTTTAAAAAAAAATACTCACATGCACACATAAAAACACACACACGCACGCACACACACACACACACACACACACACACACACACACACACACACACACACACATACACACACAAACCCAAGCGCGCACGACAAAGAAGAAAACACGATACAACATTAGCAGACAGACAGATCAACAGAACTACAGAGAGATCAAGACACATGGACAGATCAACAGGCACACAGACACGCGTGCGCGCGCGCGCGCGCACACACACACACACACACACACACACACACACACACAGATCAACAGACAGACAAGCAGAACTGAACTGAACTGAACTGTATCCAGAAGCCCAGTACTCCATTGAATTGCACTGGTACCAATTGATCGGTAAATCATCAACGTTACACTGTGCAAACAACAGCCAGATGCCGCATTCAAAGCTGGAGCGACAGACATTGTTAGGATCATGCATTGTTGCAGTTTGTCATCCCAATGTTTCAAATAGTAGTTAACGTACATTGCAACATTTCTGGTTATTCGGGCATTAGTTCCTTTCAACGTCCAACAACAATCCCTTCCTTTATTAACACGTAATTGTTGGGTAATATATATGTGTCTTTTAATTGGCGGTGCATACTGCAGCCCAGCAGGAAATGACCGTTTTCTAGCACGTCAGAGAATGGGCAAGTCATTTCGCTTGTATCGTTGTGAACATAGCGCAGGCTAGTTCTTAAGTAGCGTATTCCCAGTCGAAATATAATAAACGTGTCCCCGACATTTTTCACGTTAAGATATATGAAATACCTTTCTTGACCAGAGAGACCCATTAAGAAAGTGTAGAGTGGAAATTGCTGGCCATTGCGAAATCCTTTTGTCCAAAGTTTGTCGAAAGCAGCATTGGAGTCCTTGATTCAGTTGTATAAATACTGCTTCATTCCTAACTCCTCTGTTCAGTAATACGTATTCAAAGCCAGCCTACACACAGTGTTTTTCACGATGCATGCCCAATTCTTGCTGTCAAGTACATATGACTTCTGTAAATTTGTATAAGCTAGCTTTGGTAGTCAATGTGATTACATTTTAGACAGTCTCTTTAGTACGGTACGGCTCTAATTGTGCTGTGGATAAGATATCTGCCTAATTCGACATATACAAAATAGTTCGAAGTTTTAACATCTAAGCTTAGAAAGTGTTTACATGGAAAGAGATGTACCTTTTCGATTTTGTCTTGGGTCTCTCGGTTCCATATTTCGGCACCATTCATCAAGCAGGAATGTACTTGTGCTTCAAAGAGCTACATAATACCGCAGCTTTTTCATTGTGGAGCATAGTTCAGTATCTGAAAAGAGTTTTGTTTGCTATTAATGGCAACCTCTTCGACAGTACCAGTATTGGAAAGCCTGGTAAAGAAGCTGTAACCTAAGTGTTAAAATTTGCGTCTGTTTATTTCTAATCTTGTATAGATTAGATACCATCATACGCTCTCAGGTAAATGTATACTTCTAAAAACAATCATCCTTTTCTTGTCAGTATTAACCTAATTTTTAAGTAGTTTAGAAACTCTTGCTAGTGAGCTTAACCAATTTTTAAGTCCACACGAGGTAGAAGGTATCAAAGTAGTATTGTCTGCAAATAGCAAAGCAAATATCTTGACTGAATCCGGTACTATTTGTACTCCCTGCATCCACTGTGCTCCGATGTAGTCTGCAACAATGAACAATGATGTACTCTGTTTGGCAACCTGTTTCACGCAGACTTTCGCCGACTTAGCAAGGGCTGAATTCAGTAGTCTGATGATTCTAAAGAACACATGAATGTACTTACGAGTACATGACTTTCAGCGTTCTGGTAAATATTTTGGATAACCCATTACTCTGTGATATTTTCCCAAGTTCAGACAGACATATAAACACACACATACGAATCAACAGACACAAAGACGAATGTACAGACATATAGAGAGATAAACAGATATACAGACAAATCAACACACATTCAGATCAACAGACACACAGACGGATCAACAGACTATCACCTCTCTCCACATTCACTCAATATTCACTCAATTTCTTTCGGCTTTCGTGTCAAGGGGTATCACTAGTGGAAGGGGGTAATAATTAATTCACTCACTCTTTCATCTCATATTTGCATGACATGACACAATCTTTATCACAGATTATCTTTAATAAGAACTAATGAGTGGTATAATCAAGTTCAGTGCAACTGAAACTAAAATCAATCATAGGCGTGTTCAGGAGGGCGAGGATCGCGGTCTGTACGCGTGCACTCGCCAAGCTTCCCTCCTGAACAGCGGCTTGTTCAGGAGGCGCAGCGCTGCAAAGCGCCGAATCACATGCAGCGCTTTGCAGCGCTACGCGTCCTGAACAAGCCGTTTCACGGCGCAAGCGCTGCTCAGCTCGCGCGAACTCACTGCGTACTCGTCGCCTTCTGAACACGCCTCAGGTCAGCCCACTCTCTGCGACTGAAGGGCAGTGGGCTTCCCCACCGTCCCGCAACCAAAGGTTGAACGCATTTGTACCCACAAGTTCTAGTAGACAAACGCCATAAGTTTTTCGACTTCCATCGACGAAAACGTTTCCTTAAAATTGATATCCACTACAGAGTGGATAATCAATCACTCTCTCACTCAATGCTATCCCTCGAGACAAGAGGAAAAGGCCATTTCACATTTGCGGGTTCACCCACACAAGCTCACCTGAACGAGCAAAATCTTCAACATTCCGCATGTTACCCAAACGACGAAAACGTTTCAGACGACAAATTTGTTTCCAGAGTCTTGGCGAAGTCTGGATCTTCAAACAGGGACACGCTGTTCTTCTTGCACAAGCATTCAGATGGTCGGGGGAGAATTGAAAGAACTTTAACGTGTAGTCTCATCTTCCACATGGAGTTGCTTGGTACACGACTACCCCGCATGGCGTCCTGCAGTCACTAGTCTTGCGAACGCTCTGGGGTGGACTCGTTAACCCACAGCGCTGGCGCCACCGCCATCAGCCAATGAAAATTGTTTCGAACCGTTTCAAGATGGCTCCCATAATTTGACGTCAAAGCCTGTTCCCGCAAAAGCTGAACTCTGACCCAGCCACAATCTTTTAAGAAATAAAAATAATGTTCGATTCATAACAAGACACAGAGACAGATCAATAGACTCATTGGTTAACACACACATACAGATCAACACACACACACACACACACACACACACACACACACACACACACACACACACACACACACACAGATGAACATACGCAGAGACACATCAAAAGACAAACAGAATTAACAGACAAATAGACGCATCAAAAAACATGGACACATCAACCGACAAATAGACGCATCAACAGACACACAGAAAGATCAACAGACACACAGGCAGATCAGATGACACACATGAACATAAAAATATACCCAGACTCATGAAAAGACACAGAGACGCATTGACAAACACACAGATGCATGAACATCACACAACCAGGTCAGCAGACACTAATAGATCAACAGACATATAAACACATTAGACGACACACAGACAGGTCAACAGACATACTGATAGATCAGCAGATATATAGACACATAAACAGACACATAAATAGATCAACAGACCCACAGACAGATCAACATACATATAAACCCACTAACAGACACACAGACAAATTAACAGGCCTATAGACAAATCAACAGACACACAGGCAAATCAACAGACATACAGACACATTAACAGACACAGACAAATTAATAGTCAAATAGAAACATTAAAAGACACACAGACAAATCGACAGACATATAGACAAATCAATAGACACACAGATATATAGACACATTAACAGGCACAACCAAATCAACAGACATACAGACATATTAACAGACACATAGACAGATCAACAGACATCAACAAATGAACGACAAACAGACTGGTCAGCAGACACACAGAGAGATCAAGAGAAATGTCGCGCCCACACCTGCTAGGTGGGACCTTAACCTCTCTTGCAGAGGGAGTCAGGAACTCAAAAACTACTGTGGGATAAACAAAGATTTATTCACTCCTCGGCAACGCCGCAGAATGAAGTAGATGGATGCGAAAGTGAATGATGACAGTGACGATAGATGATTGATGACCTACAATTTATGCAAACAAGCGATGAAAGATGAAACAATGCTAAACCACACACCTCAAACCCAAACACACAGGTGAAACTGCATTCCTCTCCCAACCCAGCAAAAGCTTAATAGTTGCCCGTGGCTCTCACGGTGCGGCCTTAGCCACAACACCACACTAACCACGCAGGTGCAACAAAAACCCCGGTTGTACACAGCTGTCAAAACACGCAAGCACAACAAACTACGGTTGTCCACAACTGTCAAAACACGCAAGCACAACAACTACGGTTGCCCACAACTGTCAAAACACGCCAGCACAACAACTACGGTTGTCTACAACTGACAAAACACGCCAGGGCCCGTATTCACAACGGCGATTTATCTTTTTAACACTCGATTTATCCCCTAGCCCCGCGTTATCTTGATCGGTTAGATAAGGTACGCTCGTCAGAGGATCCTAGGTTGCGCTTTGCTATATATACTGGTTTCCAGCCAAGGGAGAGCGGAACAGGCAGTTGGAATCGTCTGAGTTTAGAGATAAATCGGAGTTAAAATAAATCGCCGATAAATCGCCGTTGTGAATACGGGCCCAGCACAACAACTTCAGCTGTCCATCACTGTCACTCTCACGCCAGCACAACAACTACAGCTGTCCATCACTGTCACTCTCACGCCAGCACAACAACTACAGCTGTCCACCACTGTCACTCTCACGCCAGCACAACAACTACAGCTGCCCATCACTGTCACTCTCAGGCCAGCACAACACCACCACGGTTGTCCACAACTGTCCCATGGCGGCCTTCTGCGAAAGGCCGCAGAACGGGGGATGAAGAAACAAGGTGATGATGAAAGTCGACCTTCCCCTTGACCAGGTGAGCTCAGGGTGATGAGCAGCAAGCACCATCAGCGATGCGAGGACGGATGAGCGGCAGTTGATGACGATGACGACAGCGATGAGGAGCCACGAAGACCTTGGACGATGACGGTCGTGAAACATACAATCCACACAGGCCTAAATGGCCAGAATTAGCATACATGGCATAACACACGACACACAAATCCCAACTCAAAACTGTTACACCCCACTAAACTGGAAATAGTCATTCCACCGTAACGAACATGACGGTACTCATTCAAAACACAGTCTTAGCCTTAACCTCAAGCTAGGGCCATTTCGAGCATTTAACTTTTACCCAAATCAAGCAAATCAAAACAACAGCAACCCTACCACAAACCATGGAATGATGCAAATGAGGCGAGATGGGAACAAGGCAAATGAATGAACGACAAGAGCACAGTTGTAAAATTATACTGCCTATTCTAACTTCCCACCCACCCCTAGAACAGTAGACTAACACCCTAGTGAAAACTTACTCAAAGACAATTACACACAACAAATACTCACATGGAAGAACCCGGCCTTTCCCCTGGTGATGGTTCTGTTCGGCCTACGCCGACAACGACAATACAGTCGCTAACGATTCCGGGCTGGCAGTAGCCACGCCACGCACTGGGTCGACAGCGGTCGCACCACAATTCCGGCAAACACCACAACAGCAATGTTGCCTCACTGCTCACAAGTTAGCATCTGACTCTCCAAAACCAATCTTCCCCAAAACCCATCGAGCAGTGCGTTCACCCCTTCCGGCCTCGCAATTCCCGTGCGAGGGCGCACAGAGTTCACTCACCACGTCAACCCTCACGTGAAACAGCGAAACGCGCTACAAACACACTACACGCCGAGCATGCACACACAAGTTCACGAACACGAAAATTACCCCCCCCCCAAACCTGCAACCTGCTCGCGACAAGAAATATCAATGGTCGAAGTAGAGGGAGAACTGACGGAAGAATGGGTGAACGAATAAATGGAAGACTGGACGTGCCCACGAAAAACCAACGGGTTGTGGTCAGTGTACACCTTCACTTCATGCGCAGAGTGTCTCAGGTACACTTCAAAGTGCAATAATGCAGACAGAAGACTCAGAGCCTCCTTTTCTACTGTAGAATAGTTTCTCTGATGGGACAGGAACGTTTTAGAATAATATGCCACAGGGTGCTCAAGGTCATTCTCATCTAGCTGCACAAGCACGGCGCCCATAGTTGATCAGAAGCATCCACAATAAGTCTGAAAGGTCGGCTGGGGTCGGGGATCCTAGGTACGAGAGCTTTCGCTTGAGTCTCTCGAACTCTTCTGACACTCATCATCCCAATGAAACCCTCTTCCCTTCTTCAACAAGTCTGTCAATTGTCAATGGGAGTGCAAGTTGCGCAAAGTTATATTGCGCGTATTACTGGCCAACGAGGACCAATCGGTGGTCAGTTGGTTACTGCGTAGTGGGATGGGAAATTTACAGTTCCCCCCCCCCCCCTCCCGCCATTCTGCTGACTAATTCCGACCCTCCTGATCCTCTGCGTGCCGACAAGGCAGAAATCGCCTCCACCCCCTCTCACAGACAAAGGAGGGAAAGTTCCCGAACCTTCCACAGGCACTTCACATTACATTCTCAACACACCTCCCCTCCCTTGAGACCGAAACGACCTCGTCGGTCTTCTTACATCACCCAAACTTAATCAATACAGCATGAATGAATGTGAACAAGGGGCAAGCAATCGTCAGTGCAATGTCTGCAAACAAGTCTCATCACTCAACTGCTGTCATGCTCACAGGGTCCATGTGATGGAGAGAGACGAAACTGGTGGCAAGACCCGACATAAGGGTTTAGGTTTCCTTGCGGTAACCTCTAACCAGGTCATAGAGCCAGGGTCTGCCAAACCACTGTACGTCTGCACATGCTCCTGGGTCGTTTCATCGTCACTCTCACCTTCCGAGGACGACCCAAGGCTCTCGTCTCTCTCCAGTCACTCCTCATCAGCGCCAGGAGAGACTGGCTGTCGGCAGGTTCACCGCCACCCGTCAGGCAAAGGTTCCCCCTTGTATCTCCCTCGTCGGGCACGGTCCACCACCCAGGGTCGGGCGCAAGAGTGCTGTCGAGTGCGGTACACTCCCTCGTGAATCCTGACCATAACCCTGTAAGGACCTGTCCAGGGCCCGGCCAACTTGGTGGTGTGTCCTTTCACCCGTGGATTATGTGCCCACGAGGTAGTGCCCTCAGGGGAGGTCTGGTCATCGGCCTTTCGGTCAAGCCCAGATTTCCATGGATACACGCTCCGCTGCAGGCGTGCCCTTGCGGACACTTGCACCGCTTGCAGCATACCCTGGAGTTTCTCCACACACTGGGGCACGTCGTGAGTAGTACCCATCGCTTGTTTCGGCACCTCTGCTGAACTGCTAGTCTTTGTCTGCGGCTTTTGCTGTAGGGGTAGGGCAGTTGTGATGCGGACCCCCTCCCGGGCCGGGACAAAAGCATGCGCTTCTGCTAGGAGTGGCTCGTGTACCTGGTAATCCCCCATGGTCGTGCTGCTCAGGCTGCGCCTTAATACGGCTCCTACAGCCTCCCAAGCGCTCTCAGATTCCAGTCACCTTGCCCTCTCATATACATACGTTTATATAGTACCGTGCTTGGGTTTGGGAACGTTCTAAGCGACTTCTGCATTGCTACGTCGGCATACTGGAGGGGACACTCACCCTCGCTGGCCGACGAGGACAAATCGGTGGTCAGTTGGTTACTGTGTAGTGGGCTGGGAAATTTCCAGTACCGACGAGGACCAATCAGTGGTCAGTTGGTTACTGCGTAGTGGGATGGGGAATTTCCAGCCCCCCCCCCCCCCCCCCCCCCCTGTTATGACCCGGATTGCCCGAGGTCTAAGCGGGTGAAAATATAACTCGACACGAGTAGGGAACTTTGAAAACTGAAGAAACTTTGTATTTCAGAATGACAGAATAGTTTTACACAACACCACGCTCGCAAAGTTCAACATGGCAAGTCAATAATACATTGCAGACACGGCGACAGACATGTCCGTAAATTGCAACAACAGCACTTTGTTTCTACTTGTCTATAAACGTCGCCGGAAACTCTTACCCGGCATACACATAAACCTCGCCGGAAACTCTTACACGGCATACACAGCAATCAACCCGGTAAGGTACACAACAGCAATATCTAATAACCAAACCAGGCCACTCACAGGCCAGAACAATGTTACACTGCATACACAGCAGTCCGCACAGCAGGTTGTACAACAGCAACACTTACTGGCTAAATCCGCAAAAACACCGCGGAACCACAGAACACAATCACCCGGTCTACTCACATGTCCGTAGCACCGTCACACAGAGCCCAAGCTCTTCGCACCGCCCTATTCCCCGACCACACAGAGCCCAAGCTCATCGAATCGCCCCGGCCCCAACAGCAACCTCCCAGCCTGTTCGACACCAAGTGAACGGGGCCCCCTAACCGTCAAAACCCCGCTGCATTTATTGCAAAACCCCGCCACTCCGCCTGAAAGAACTCGTGCTGCACGCAAAAACACAGGTTTAACCAACATAATCAAAACTATCACTCAGAACGTGCATCACGCTCAGTGCCCCGACCGCCGCGTTCGTGACACCCCCCCTCCCCCCAGCATTCTGCAACGACAAAAATGTCTCCGTCCCCCAACTCTACCTCTTGACTCTACATCTTCTTCCAAGCAGACCGCGTCAACACCCCACAGGGGGAGAATTCCAACGTCCCCCTTCTCAGATTCACTTTCTCCGGTCTGGAGGGTTTCGAGCATCACAGGCTCTGATATCTCGTTCAAGATACACGCAGTTTCTTCTCAACTGACCACTACCTCTCGACCTGCCAGGTCATTTCCTAGCAACACATCCACGCCTGAAATAGGTAGTTCTCTGCACACGTCAACCACTGCGTGACCACAATACGCACTCCTCTCCAACCTCACCTCATGCAAGGGACAAGGCTGACCAACACCACCAACGCCAGACAATAGAACTTTCTTTCCAGTGTCCGACTCTCCCCAGTCCGCAACAACATCAAACCGCACTAACAAAAATGCAGCACCTGTATCACTGAGCACAGTGACAGGCGTCTCCTCCTTCCCCACACACAACTTTCCAGGTGACACAAATGGAGCGAAACACTCCTTGACACTCTCCCTCACCTGACGGACTCGACGGTTCCCAACACCCAACTCATTCTCTTTGCCAAACTTCACTCCATCCACGGTCTCACACACCGGTCCGCTTTCCTCTGGCACCACGCCAAGGCCTCTCACCAAAGCCACCCGAGCTCTAGGATCAGGAGTTAACTTCACTCGACAATCACGAGCCATGTGCCCTATCTTTAAACACCGATAGCACTTAAAATCCCTGGGTGACCTGCTCCCACTTCGTCGCTCCTCTCTCTTCCTCCCTCCATTCTCTCTGACCGCTTCAACTGCTCTCTCACTCCTCTCCACTCTTGGATTTTCCCCATCCCACCTGCCTTACCTTGGCCCACTAGTCGTGTGAAGCAGGTGATAGCCATCTGCCAGAGAGGCTGCCTTATCGACCTCATCAATCTTCCTCTCTCCCAAGTAGATTTTAATTTCCTCCCCCACGGAGTTCTGGAACTGCTCCATAATGATTGCCTGCTTCAGTCTGTCCACATCCTCACAAGCACCAACAGCAATACACCACCAGTCAAACGCGCTCTGCAGTCGGTATGCAAACTCTCTGTAGGTCTCCTTCTCTCCCTTCCTACATTTCCTGAACTGTTGACGGTATTGCCTCCGTGGTGAGGGCATACTTTTTCAGGATTTCCTCCTTCAGAGTAGCATAATCTCTTACATCATTCTAGATCATATCGCCTCTGATTTTCCTCCCTTTGTCTCTCCATATTCTCTCTCTCTATCTCTAGCTCCTCTTTTTCTATCTCTCTCTCTCTCCTTTTCCTCTCTCTCTCTCTCTCTCGCTCTCTCTCTCTCCTTTTCTTCTATCTCTCTTTCCTTTTCCTCTCTCTCTCTCTCTCTCTCTCTCTCTCTCTCTCTCTTCTTTTCTTCTATCTCTCTTTCCTTTTCCTCTCTCTTTCTTTCCTACTTCTTTCTTTCCATATCCAACTTCTCTCTTTCCATCTTCAGCTTCTCTCTCTCTATCTCATTTTCTCTCTCCTTTTCCTCTCTCTGCATCTTCATCCGTTTTTCCTCTTGTTCAATCTCCCACAACCTTATAGATACATTCACGGGGATTCGTTCTCGTTCAGTCACAGACATCTTCGTCTTGCTTTCACTCTCATGCTGCATTCCTCCTACGAACTTGATCAGAACTTCCTTCAAGATAGCCTTAGTAGCCCCTTTGCTTGTTTCCAAATCAAACCTCTCGATCATCTTATCCAAGCCTGCACTATCCAGTGACAAAACATCGGTAATCGTCGGCAATTCTGCTACGTCAGCCATCTTGAAAGCGCTACCGTCAAACACTATTGAATCAGTAAAAGCAAAATCACAGATTTTACAACCTATATCAAGCTCAAACAAAAATGACTATCAGGGTTACTCAAATGTGACAGATCACAACGATAAGGTGAATCAAAAACAATGACAGGTCACATCACAACACAACTGTTCACACTCAAGGGTACATCTAATCTGGTTCAGAAATTTAATATAAAGCTTCAACCATTACCCTCAAAGAAATGATTGTTTTGGCTCTAAAAAAAATCCCTGGACAAGGTCCCCAACTGTTACCAGTTCGAATTGGCTTTTACTGAATAAAGATCTAGGGGAAAATACACACACACAGCCAAACTTGTAACACTATCTCACACAGTCATTCTATCAAAGATCAAACACAACAGAAAGACGGTGAGGTCAAACGTCAATATCAAATCATTTTAATTTCTTCTGGCAATGATAAATATGGATAACTAGAGGTTAGTACTTTGGATTCATAAACAAAAATAATTCAATTCAATCTTCAATATTGAGAAATAAATATGTCTCGCCAACCAATACAAAATTAACTTATCTGGTTTGAAGTCTGTTCCCGTCGATAAGCACGAACTAATCCTAGGGCAAGGTGGTAGTGGTTTGTGGGCACACTAATCTGCTTACACTAGGGTTCCTACCATCAGGACATCAGTAGCAGTGGAGACTGTGATTTGTGAGCGCACTAATCTACTTACACAAGGGTTCCTACTCTCGGGACGTCAGTAGCAGTGGAGACTGTGGTTTGCGAGCGCACTAATCTACTTACACAAGGGTTCCTACCATCAGGACGTCAGTAGCAGCGGAGACTGAAGTTTGCGAGCGCACTAATCTGCTTACACAAGGGTTCCTACCCTCGGGACGTCAGTATCAGCGGCTCTAGAGGTGCTTGTGTGAAGAGAGAGGGGGGGTGGAGAAACAAGGGCGAGCCACGTAGACAATATCCTTTCGTAGCTTGTGCACAGGCAAGCACGGCAACTCGAACTTGACCCTGGGGGCAAGCGGTTTACTCTTCGTCAACTGTGGAGAGGAGAGAGGCCGTAACTCGGGACAAGGTCGGGATGGCGATTTACACAGGTGTTGATTTCTCTCATTGTTGGATTTTCCCGCATGCTCCACTGGGCCGGCGAGGGTTATACTTGAAGCACGGACGCCTTAGAATTTTGTGTCCTCCCATCCAATGGGAACACTCGGGCCACACACACTCTCCCTTGCTGTCCAATCACACGTCTCCCATATAAGGGGAGGTCTATCACCGGAAGGTCTTCAGTCACGTTTTTTCAGTGCGGCCAATCACACGTCTCCGCTCTGCATGCTAGCACAGAGTGTGTACCAAGTTTTCTATGGTTGGCGATGGATGGATGGACGGATGGTGTTTTACGGCCTATCATCCTTTCTAGGCTATGTAAGGCCATTAAGCACGAAAATCACTAGAACAGTTCAGAGCAAACGTAAGGCAAGTCATGGTGTCCCTAGTCACTCGCCTCTTATGAACCGCGTAGAGAGACGCGGTGGGTCAATTCTTACCCTGAACCCACAGGGGGAACTGTGGTTGGCGAGCCATAACACACTATCGTTACTAATTTATTACGGTTGGCGGCCACACTCACTCACACACCACAGGTTAGTAAGTACAATAAATATAGTACAAAGGGGGAGAGGGTGATCTCGCCACTGTGTTTGTGTGTGTTTGTGTACACGTTTGAATGCTTGGGCATTTGCAAGGCTTTCTCTGTTTACTTTTTGCATTGTGTGAGTATACCTGTAAATTACAATCACTGCCTCCTTTAAGTGTATTTTGTCTGTCAATCATGCTTTAAATGGAGAGGGCCAATTAAATATAGTAGGTGTAATTCTCTCCTTGTGTTGTTGCATGACTGAAATGTTGAGGTGTAAATTCAGTTGCAGCACCACTTGTCTCCTCCCTCTTTGTGGGCGGAGTCAATCACAAGACTGGGGGGTGGCTGTGGCTGGATGGTGGAGCTGTGAAAGCAAGCCTGTGGCATCCTGGACAACCCAGCCATGACGATGTCTGTCTTCAGCTGTGGAAATTCAATGGCGTTCAACTGCTGGATGACACAGGGTGCGAGTACATGCAGAATTCTATCTGTGAAATATGAGTCGGCCCTGCTTTAAAATAAATAGTGAAAACCCATCAACGACCATTTGATTGAGTAAAGTTTAGAAGGGATTTTTGTAAACTGAATGGTCATGTCCTTGGCGCTTTTCTTCATTGGCAATGTTGTTTTCTCTTTTGTGATGATACACTTTGAAAACTGGTGTTTTATCTTTATTGTGCAAAGAAGATACCGATAATGACAGGACTGACAAAGCTAGTGGAGACTGAGCCATCTTTGAACAAGTATGGCCCTCACAATCGTGGTCCTCTATTCGTCATGTGCTGGTTGTGATGAACTGACGACACTTTTCAGTTGTATCTAACACGTTTGCGACAATGGTACCCAACAATTGATAATTGAATTCTTCGCCTCAAAGCATGGTACGCAGGCACAGCTACACGTCAATTTTAGCGCGTTTACAATTAACTAAACGGCATTTATAACTTTTTGAAAACAGCTTTCTAATATGACAAAGTTTTCTCGACATATTGGATAATGTTTCTCATTATCTAAGATTTCCTTCATTGGAAGAGTACTTGATTTGTTAACTCTAAACTTTAAAATATGTTTCACTTTAACGTGTTATTCGTAAAGCTGTAGTGAAATGAAGTTTTACTGATTTCGTGCGTGCTTTTTTGTTGAAATTTATATTTTAAAAAGTATATTTAAGAGAAATGTTACTTTCGTACCCTTTACTACTCCCATTATGCTGTACTAATATTGACCATAACCACCGAAATATTTTACTTTAAAAGTATAATAAAATCTTTGTCCTGAGTTTTGTCTCTCTTCCTTCAAGCTTATATTACAGCAGTTCTCAAATAACTTCGTCATATTGATTTGGTAGTGTGCTTTTAAGAAGAAAAAAAAGCTTTGTGTATTTTATCGCATTATTCACTTAAACTTTGTGAAAAAATGTTTTCTAGTGAAAATCAAATCACACACGAACACACACAAAAATGTTTCTTTTCAACATTAGGGAGAGCAGCTTGGGATGCAAGCTGAAGAGGGGACATAGAATGGCTCTAGCTGAATGTTGCTTTTGAGCTCACAGAAAATTATAATCCACCCAGCCTTTTCCCCGTCCATCCGTTTTGGACTCACAAGATGTCTCCCCTCAGTACTTGCTGAACATTTTCTCTCTGGGTCTCCCATTATACTTCTCTACAGACTTTCCACTTCTGTAAACGGGGTGCCCTACTTTCTCAGCAAATGCTAGGCATTGTCCATGCTGGACACATCCCTGAGCTGTGCTGTGTGCCCCTCAGTCAGTGTACTCATGTAACGAACACGACCGTCGGTCTTTCCCCCGTTGCTAGAGGTGCAAGACTAAGAGCAAGAGCATTGTTAGTCAGGGTTTTTGTTGTGGTCTGCTTTCACTGAGAGTAGTCAGCCACTACTCAGCCTCCTGCAAACACTAATTTGTGACAACAAAGAAAGATGAAAACGTACATAATCTTTTCATTCATCCCTTAAATAAGCGCGTGATTTCCAGGGACCGCGTGAATAGGGAGACTTAAGTCACTCAAAATCTAGGTCGCACACTTAGCTCAACGAATCTCTAAGTCAATGTTCACGAAAGGTCTCAACTTCACTCAGTCAACAAAATCGTGCTCAAAGTTGAACCACGTCCCATTCTGCCTCAACGTGTCTTATGTCGACCTAATCCAAAGGTGCAAACTCTGCACTGACTGCTTCAAATTTTAATGGCGGCGAAGCAGCTCTGGACTCGAAAGTTTGACATGGAATTGTACAGTATTCAGGACAGATTACTGACGTGAATTGACTGGCAAGTGTACAAAAATGTATGCTCGTGCTGTGATTAACATTTAAAATCATCAAAACACTTTTAATTTATGGTTTCATACATCCAAACCTATGTAGTTCATTGATTCGTTTACAAGTTGCTAAACAGTGTGCATGTGCTGTTTCCTATCAATCGAACATCCAGTCAAGTGGAACAATGGCCAGCAGGCTCTTGTACAAGTTAGTGTTGCGTGGAAGTTTTCAGAAGGCAGCGAGTGTTTCGCGACCATTGTCAACTTCTAGAAGTGCATGAGGACGATGAGCTGTACGTGCGATTGAGATTTTTGCTTTTAAACTCCTTGGAGTTCACAGCCTCGCACATTGTCTACCAGACTTCGGTCTTTTTCGAGTTGTCACCTTGGCGGACAATGGTGCAAACAAAATTTGTTAAAGTTGCAGCACTATCTCAATCAATAAATATCCATTTTCTCACTCCAGTTAGCTTGTCACTCTCTCTTCATCTCAATTTTTTCAGAACTAACGACATTTTATTATGTTGTCGTGGGAATCCCTTACTTTTCATTGGCTGCCTCGTTTTTGACAGGCCGTGACGTTAAGTTATTATGCAAATCAGACGGGGAGTTCCCTTCGGCGTCTGACTTAACTAAGTCAACTGTGATTTCGTTGCATGCACACCATGTGAGCTGAGCGCTGAGAAAGAGCTTGGCTGAGGCTACTAAGTAGTCAATACAGGACTTAAATCTAGCCATTTTATGCAAATGACCCCAGGTGTATTCCAAGTCTCAACATGAATCTCAAGTTTCCATGACTGAAAGCTAAACGTATGAAAGACAGACAATAGGGATAAAAGCGAGAACTTTCACTATTTGAGCTGCCTCTCACATCCCTCAAATGCAAAATGTGATACGCTCTTCCTTTCTCTTCTCTGCTACAAATACCAAAGAGAGGAGAAAGGTAGACAAACAGAGTTCCAACCCCTGCAAATCCTGATTCCTGCAACAGGTGTATTGTCACATGAAACGACGCACTACTGATTGTTGAAATTAACCGCTCAGGAAAAAGAAATTAAAGAAAAACTCAAATACATTGATTTGTTTCTTTTAGTTCTCAGTAAACCATTAAAACCAAGGAGGTCATATTTATCACGAAGAAGGTTTTACCAGAAACATTTGAGATAAAAGTAGACAACCACCATGCACATTTCGCTAGAGGTTCAAATTCTGTTTTGTAACTATTTAAATTTATAAATAAACCCTCCACAAAACCCCCAAGGTGATTATAATGTTTTCTTTCGAAAACCATTATATAGTTTTCCAGGTGAATAACAAAGGTACTAAAGTTTAACCGTTGTGGATTTCTTTGACAAGAATGAAGATGTTCTTAAAGCCCTAAACAGTAAAAGTAAAGCCTACCCTATCATGCAAAAAAGTTGAAATGCAGTTATTTCAATGGATCAAACATAAAATACGAAGTTCTAATGTTCCACTCGTTGCATTTATTCCCTAAACTTTTTTTCGTGCGTGCGTGCATTTGTGTGTGTGTGTGTGTGTGTGTGTGTGTGTGTGTGTGTGTGTGTGTTTGTGTGTGTGTGTATGTGTGTGTATGTGTGTGTGTGTGTGTTTGTGTGTGTGTGTATGTGTGTGTGTGTGTGTGTGTGTGTTTGTTTTTGTTTTTTAATCCCATTTTGAGTGACATGACAACGAAGTAGACCACACACTTTTGTATTCTTTGCATATTCCATGCGACAGTGTTACGAGC
>JAWQFJ010025500.1:0-12500 GCA_034096865.1 Theodoxus fluviatilis | reverse complement strand
CACACATACACATACACATACACACAAACATACAGACTGACAGACACATAGACACACGGACAGACAGAAAGACAGACAGACAGACCGACAGACAGACAGACTGTCGGACAGACAGACAGAAAAACACACAGACAGACAGACGACACACATATACACACACACAGACACACAGACACACAGATAGACACACACACGGACACACACACAGACAAAATACAGACAGACACACAGGCACACAGACAGACAGACAGACAGACACATAGACAGACAGACAGACACACAGAGAGACGGACACACAGACAGATTCACACACACAGACAGACACCCAGACAGACAGACACACATACAGATAGGCAGACAGACTGACAGACACACAGACAGACAGGCAAACACACAGACACACAGACACACAGACACACAGACACACAGACACACAGACAGACAGACAGACACATACAGATAGGTAGACAGACTGACAGACACACAGACAGACAGACAGACACACATACAGACACACACACGGACAGACAGGCAGACAGACAGACAGACAGATACGCAGACAGACACACAGACAGACAGACAGACAGACACACACACACACGGACACACACACAGACACACACATACACAGACAGACAGACAGACAAACACACACACACACAGATACACACAGACACACATACTGACTGACAGATAGACAGACAGACAGACATACAGACAGAGAGACACACACACAGACATACATACAGACAGACAGACAGTCTCACACACACACAAACACAGACACACACATACACATACACATACACACAAACATACAGACTGACAGACACATAGACACACGGACAGACAGAAAGACAGACAGACAGACAGACCGGCAGACAGACAGACTGTCGGACAGACAGACAGAAAAACACACAGACAGACAGACGACACACATACACACACACAGACACACAGACACACAGATAGACACACACACGGACACACACACAGACAAAATACAGACAGACACACAGGCACACAGACAGACAGACAGACAGACACATAGACAGACAGACAGACACACAGAGAGACGGACACACAGACAGATTCACACACACAGACAGACACCCAGACAGACAGACACACATACAGATAGGCAGACAGACTGACAGACAGACTGACAGACAGGCAAACACACAGACACTTGCACACTGACAGACAGACTGACAGACAGGCAAACACACAGACACACAGACAGACAGACAGACACACAGACACACAGACAGACAGACAAACAGACAGACAAACAGACAGACACACAGACAGACACACAGACACACAGACAGACAGACAGACAGACAGACAGACAGACAGACAGACAGACACACAGTGCATATATCTAAGTGCCGGGGTCGGTTGTACAGTTACTGAAAAGAAGAGTAGAAGACAAGCAACCGACTGTTTCTTTCATGAGCAAGTCTGGCCCTGAAGAGGGCCGTTATGGGGGTTGTACTGCCGCCGATGCGGGTAATCACCGCTACAGGATGGAGAGGCAGCGGGTGAGCCACGACCAGTACCTCTCGGAGGTACTCCCTGAGCCACCCATGGTAGCCTTCCGACAACCTCCCAACCTGAGAGGCAGGATAGTCCGCAGCCGGCTCCCCGACTCTACGGTGGATGCCGTACAACCCTGCAAGACTGCCAGGTGTTCGACCTGTGCCATCCTCTGCACCGAGACCACCATAGTCAGAGACCACGTGACACACCGAATAAGGGGCCAGTACTCTTGCTCCTTCAGCCACGTGGTCTTCCTCATCCGTTGCCGCAGAGGGTGCAGGGACGCATGGTATGTCGGAGAAACCAGCCAACAGCTCCGCCAGCGCATGAACAGCCACCGCGCTACCATCAGGAACGGTTCTCCCCTGCCTGTGGCCGAGCACTTCAACCTCCCGAGCCACGCTACCTCTGACATGCTCGTCAGTGTGCTAAGAGGTGGACTGACGGACCTACAGCGACGCAGAGTGCCTGAGCTCAAACTCATCTCCAAATTCCGCACCCACGAGAATGGCCTCAATAGGGACATGGGACTCCTGAATCACTATCGATGAAGCTATCCCCGTACGCCCTTTTAGTGCTTACCCTGTTGTGGCCTCTCCCGCCCTGTGATGTTGGTGCAGAGCACTCCTTCTGACTTCCCTCATGGAACTCTCCTCACTGCCTCGCCGCCCTGCACGTGTTTCACCTGCCCTTGTCACACTATATATTTCCATTCCACAGCCAGCCTTGTTACTTTGGCCTGATGAAGAAGCCTCAGCTTCGAAAGCTTGCCGAAAAGGAATACAGAGCATCGCTGCACGCCCCTGCCAACCCGCTGCCTCTCCATCCTGTAGCGGTGATTACCCGCATCGGCGGCAGTACAACCCCCATAACGGCCCTCTTCAGGGCCAGACTTGCTCATGAATGAAACAGTCGGTTGCTTGTCTTCTACTCTTCTTTTCAGACAGACACAAACACAGGCAGACACACAGAGAGACAGACAGACAGACAGACAGACAGACATGCAGACAAACAGACGGACGGACGGTCGGACGGACTTACGGACGGACAGACGGACTAACGGACTGACGGACGGACAGACAAACGGACGAACGGAAGGCCAGACGGACGGACACACACACACACACACACACACACACACACACACACACACACACACACACATTCACACACCATCATCAACACTAAGGTTCTTTGCTCTGTGAAGATGACGTCAGTGACATCTCATGTGTGTCCTCAGGCCGAACTCCAATGCGCAGGGACGTCCACACACGGTGCAGCCTTCTGTTTGGTCTTTTCTGGCCTGGTGTTTCCTGTCGAGGCTGGCCAGGCGCTCTGCTTTGAAGGCCTTGGTGCCTGTACAGACTAACTGTCGCCAAACACTCGGTCAGCAGTCGGGGCCTCCCACCCGATCGTAGGGATGTTGCAGGACCACAGTTTATTTTGTGGTGTGTGTATATGTAGCGTCTGATTGGGCCGTCTTGGTGACGTGTGCCGCGTGTCAGCTCACCACAGAAAATCTGTTTCTGCAGGCGGCTATCGTCCAGTCGAATGATGTGGCCAGTCCACCTCACCTGGGCCTGCATGATCACTGTCTCAGTTCCTGGCAGTTTGGCGCGACTGAGCACGTCATGGTTTGACACCCTGTCTTCCCAGCTGATGTTCAGGATCTTTCGGAGGCAACGGAGGTGAAACTGGTCAAGCCGTTTGATGTGTCTGCGGTAGCAAGTCTAAGTTTCACAACCGCACAGCAGGGATATGAGGGCGACGGTACTATAGACACCGGTCTTTACATGGAGATCCTCCGCCCCTGTCCGTCCGTCCGTCTGTCAGTTTGTCTGTTGCTTTTTCTGTCGGTGGTCCGTGTGTCTCTTAGGCTGACTGTCTGTTTTTTAATTTTCGTACATTCGCTCATCTGCCCATTCGTTTCTCCATCAGTTGGTCCATCCAGGAGTCTGTGTGTGTCTGTTGATCTGTCTGCGTGCTTGTTTATATATCCGTGTATCTGTTCAACTGAATGCAGCTTTGTTGACGTGTCTGTGTGTCTGTTGATGTGTCTGTATATCTGCCTGTATATCTGTTGCTCTGTGTGTCTGTTGATGTGTTTCTGTGTTTATCTGTTGATGCGTCGATTTATGTGTGTTGGTGTATTTAGGTGTATGTGAGTCTTTTGATATGTGTGTGCCTGTTGATCTGTATGTGTGTGTTAATTTTGTGTCATTTTTGCTTTCGTGTGGGCGTGTGTGTGTTCTGTGTGTGTGTTCTGTGTGAGTGTTCTGTGTGTTTGTGTTCTGTTTGTGTGTGTTCTGTGTGTGAGTGTGTGCGTGTGTATTCTGTGTGAGTGTGTGTGTGTGTGTGTGTGTGTGTGTGTGTGTGTGTGTGTGTGTGTGTGTGTGTGTGTGTGTGTGTGTGTGTGTGTGGGTGTGTGCGTGCGTGAGTGTGTGTTTATGTTTGTATGTATCTGTATGTTATGTGTGTATGTGTTTTGTGTGTGTGTGTGTAAGTGTGTATGTTTGTGCGTGTGTATGTGTGAGTGTGAGATGTGTATCTGTGTGTGTGTGTGCGTATGTGTGTGTGTATGTGTGTGTGCGTATGTGTGTCTATGTGTGTGTGTATCTGTGTGTGTCTGCGTGTACGTGCGTGTGTGTGTGCGTTTGTGCATATGAGCATTTGTAAAAGTGGAACAAGAAACCACACTATGCCAGAAGCACAAGATGGCAAAACAGTATGAATAACACTTCTACCAAACAAATGACAGCAAACTTTACCTTCAAGATAGGCACGAACAGCACTCCAGGTGTTCAGGTCTTCAATGATGAGAAGCTGGCCTCCCTCACTCTCGCACTTGGCCTGGGCTTGTGCCCAGTTCTGCAGGGCCTTCTCGAACCTCACGCACTTCTGAGTTCCTTGGATGACGGAGTAGCCATTGTCCAGGGGGCAGCCACCTAAAGGAAGGGACCGTGTAGCTGATCCAAAACGAGCAAATTCAGGAAATTACGTTGATGAATGTATCCGCGTTAATGAACAATCCAAGAGCGAACATTTTACAGCAGTCATCTGAAATATAACGGCGAAAACACGTAGATATTAAAGAGTACTCCCGTCCCCCATCCAAACACTACTACACCCCCAACCCCTCAAACCCCATTGTTTTTGTTATAATTTTACAAAACAGAGTAGGTGGGAAACAATGAAGGAATTCATCCCAGTTTTGTAGCTACTGGTTACACCTACACTCAAAAAGCGCTTTTCATGAAAACTTACCTGTGCGGTCCATGATGTAGAAAGTTGCCAGTTCTGAATTTATGATGGGTCTAATATCCCGAGCTGTGATCCTGCTGGAGTACAGGCTGCAGACCTGGAGGTCAGACTGGACAGAGAAAGACCGGCACTCTGGCAGACCAGCACACGCCTGGGCACAGGTCTCCGTGCTCTGAGTCGTCCAGCTTCTCAAGGAAGGCTTGCTGGTCGCTCCTTGCAACAGATTCTTTTTGAATGCAATGATCTTGCCCGCTGCCAGAGTTGTGAGGAAAAGCAAGGCAAAAGCCCCAAAGAGGGCAGCCACAGCGAGATGTCTTCTGTGCTGCATCTCCACCAGGAATGAGGAAAACTGGCCTTGGCAACGTGGACACCGTGACGAAGACGTATTTGCTTAGAGTAATGTGTTGTCTGATGTTTAGTGAGTTATCAGACATAAGAAAGAGACGCTTTTCTACTCAGTCCCGTCGTCTCCTCGATTAGCGAGAGTGGCTTGCCTATGAAATTCCCTAAGCTTCTCAAATCGATTGATCTTCAACGAGCAAGCGTCGAGTACGCAACAAACATTGAAACGGCATGCCGCGGGTGATTAACCAGTATGCCGTCGCTCCGAACACAGAGCTCCAGCGGGACAAAGAAAACACTCTGACGAATCACCGAAGCGAGAGGACTCCAGGCTATTCGCATTTGTTTGCTCGGCAGTCAGGCCAAGGAGGTTTTTTTTCTTGGTCTCAGCCAGTTTCATCTTGCTCTCACGTTATATTTGGCATGACCGTTTGTCATTTTTAATTGTCCATCCGTTCCTCTGTCCGCCAGGCCGGCTTCCTGCCGCCTCCTTGCCCTTCCGTCCGTCCATCCGTCCGTCCACCCGTTCATCTGCTTGAACACGAATATATATATATTCTACAACACATAAACTTCTGTTACAGGGTATGAGTTTACTGTCCTGAAACGCACAAAATAACCTTAAATCGGCTCATAAAGTACTGTGCTCAATTAATACTAAATATAAATATTTCCACCCCATCACGCCAAATGTTTTACCACTAAACTGGTGCAAAACTGACAATAGAGCACTACACCATACAGCACAGACACAGAAGAACAACACACACACGCACACAACGCACACTCACGCACGCACACACCCACACACACACACACTCACACACACACACACACACACACACACACACACACACACACAGATACACACACACACACTCACACACACACACACACACACACACTCACACAGATACACACACACACACTCACACACACACACATACACACACATACACACACACACACACACACACGGAAGCACAACAGAGACACACGCACACACTCACGCACGCGCGGTAGCAGCAAAGCACAACACACACACGCACCGCACACACAAACACACACACGCACACACAAACACACACCCGCACTCGCGCGCACACACACGCACACACGCACACAAACACAGAAGCACAACACAAACACATACCCACACACACAAACACAACACACACATACACAACACACATACAAACACACATATATACACACAAGCGCGCGCGCACACACACACACACACACACACACACACACACACACACACACACACACACACACACACACACACGGATGGACTGACGGATACACACATACACGTACACACAACCGCGTGCTTGCTTGCTTGTTGGCCCGTTTCGTGACCGAATATGGCGCTCCAGCACAGCAATTTATTTGTGAGTTCGCTCGTGGCCCTACAACCCCAGTCTGGAGGCGCAGAGTCTGTGGCAGTGGGGACACTGGAATTTGGTCGCTGCTGGTGTAGGTCGACGGCGCTGCTCTCTTGCGGTGATGAGTTTGTGACGTCTGGCCTCCTCGCAGTGGGTGGCAGCTTGGTGGACAATGGCTCGCCAGCGTTCTCGATTTCTGGCACATTCCTTCTTCTTCTTCTTTCCGTTCCTGCCCACGATCATCAATAGTGATTACTTTGGCACGTGAATTTTTACAAGTTGGGGAGTAGGGGAGGTGGGGGGAAGAGACACAGAGGTCCCATCCTATCGGGTGGCACGCGACACGAACGTGTCGACAGTGCTGGCCTCAACCACAGCTGGAGGTAGGGCATTCCAGTCCCTTATTGTTCTGGGGAGGAAGGCGGCGCTCCGGTACTGCGTTCGGCAGGTGATGAGGCTGAACTACTGGCTATGGCATCGTCGCTGGCGTGGTGGTGGGGGAACCAGCTTTGACTCGATGCCAGGACAGTGGACGATGCTGTGTTTGATCCTATATAGCATCGACAGGCGAGCAAGCTTCCTGCGTTCCTCCAGGGACTGCCACCCAAGGGAGTCCAGCATCTGACTGACACTTGAAGTGTTATGATAGCGGTTGCAGACGAAACGGACAGCACGTCTCTGGACAGCTCGACCTTGTCGATGTGCTTCTGGGAGTGAGGATCCCATACCGACGAGGCATACTCGAGAGTAGGCCTGACAAAGGCTTTGTATGCCCTTTCTTTGACAGCTCTTGAAGATATCTTGAGGTTGCGCCGGAGGAAACCTAGCGTCTGGGTTGCCCTGCTGACGATGCCGTTGATATGATCGTCCCAGCAGAGGTCATCTTGTATGATCACACCCAGGTACCTGGCCGCCTTCACTGTCTCTAGGGTATGTCCGTGAAGCGGGTAGGAGGGCTGTAGTGGGCGTCTGCTCCTCGTAACTGGCAAGGTGTTGCACTTGGCAGGATGGAACTGCATGTCCCAGCTCTCCTCCCACTCCGCTAGGTGATGGAGGTCTTGTTGTAATTGGGCCTGGTCGATGTCGTCGGTCACCGTCCTGTAGACTGCTGGATAGTCCGCAAACAGACGTGCCAGTGCCGTCAGTCTCCTGGGGAGATCATTGATATACGCTAAAAATAGCATCGGCCCGAGAACCGAGCCTTGTGGCACCCCTGAGCGGACGTCAACGAAGGAGAAGCGACTGCCGTTCACCACCACAGCCTGCCGCCGGCGTTGAAGGTAGCTCTGGATCCTCGCTAGAGCAGCGCCCTGGACACCATAGTTTCTGAGTTTGTGGGTCAGCAGACTGTGGTTGACGCGATCAAACGCTTTCGCCAGATCCATGATCAGTACATCTGTCTGCTTCCCTCCTTCCAGGTTGCTCGTGAGCTCTTCGGTAAAATCCAGGAGCTGCGTCTCACAGGATCGACCACGACGAAAGCCGTGTTGTTTATCGTCGAGGATGTCGTTGTTGTCAAAATGTTGCAGCAGGGCACTCACCACAATGTGCTCCATGAGCTTGCACGCCACGCAAGTAAGGGACACCGGCCTGTAGTTGGCGGGGTCGTACTTCTTGCCCTTCTTGAAAATCGGAGTGACGTACGCGTCCCTCCAGTCAGCTGGAACTGAGCCAGTGGCAAAATTCGTCCAACGCCCATAGTTTGATCATGCACCAGTCGAGATTGGCTTTGAGGGAGTCTTTGTAGCGTTTTGGGGGGCCGCCTCGGCGTCTCGTGCCACAGACAAGTTCGTCGTACAGTAAACGTCTGGGCATGCGCTGTTCCTCCATGCAAATGACATGACCCACCCATCGGAGCTGGGCCTTGATGAGCATGGATTCGATCCTGCTGCATCCAGCCTGGTCCAGAACCTCAATGTTACTCATGTGGTTTTGCCAGTGGATGCTTAGGATTGAGCGGAATGCTCGCAGGTGAAACTTTTCCAGCTTTCTGAAGTGCTTTCGATACAATGTCCATGATTCACACCCATGAAGGAGGGAGGGGGAGGAACCACTGCAAGGTACATTTTTATCTTGGTTGACAGACGTATGTTGTGCTCGTTCAGCACAGATGCAAGGACGCACACACACACACACACACACACACACACACACACACACACACACACACACATACGCACATTACTGAGTATGCGCATGTGTGCTTGGGGGACGAAGGCAGTTAGTAAATGCATGCGCGCATGTTTGCTACGCTCCCCTAAGTTCAGTTTATCGATTGCTTTATGAATACAGGTTGCCCTTAGATTAACGTCCTTCTTGTCCGCCTCCGTCACTCGTGCTTACTAAAGCTCGCCGCCCTGGGGTTCTGTCTGGCCTCACAGTGAGCGGTGGCTGTGCAGTCCCTTTCTGCAGTGGAAGTCTCGGTAGCAGCCGTGGCTGTGCAGTCCCTTTCTGCAGTGGCAGTCTCTGTAGCAGCTGTGGCTGTGCAGTCCCTTTCTGCAGTGGCAGTCTCTGTAGCAGCGGTGGCTGTGCAGTCCCTTTCTGCAGTGGCAGTCTCTGTAGCAGCGGTGGCTGTGCAGTCCCTTTCTGCAGTGGCAGTCTCTGTAGCAGCTGTGGCTGTGCAGTCCCTTTCTGCAGTGGCAATCTCTGTAGCAGCTGTGGCTGTGCAGTCCCTTTCTGCAGTGGCAATCTCTGTAGCAGCGGTGGCTGTGCAGTCCCTTTCTGCAGTGGCAGTCTCTGTAGCAGCTGTGGCTGTGCAGTCCCTTTCTGCAGTGGCAGTCTCTGTAGCAGCTGTGGCTGTGCAGTCCCTTTCTGCAGTGGCAGTCTCTGTAGCAGCGGTGGCACCTGAAGTGCTGGTGTCATCCCGGCGTGTCCTGTCCTCCGCTGAGTGCGTCTCTCCTCCAGTTTCCGTAGTCT
Source organism: Theodoxus fluviatilis (assembly GCA_034096865.1). NCBI lineage: Eukaryota > Metazoa > Mollusca > Gastropoda > Cycloneritida > Neritidae > Theodoxus > Theodoxus fluviatilis. The sequence goes on along the minus strand of JAWQFJ010025500.1, from coordinate 3,048 downwards.
CATCTCTCCCTCGCTCCCTCCGTCCTTCCCTCCCTCCCTCCCTCCCTCCCTCTCTCTCTCTCTCTCTCTCTCTCTCTCTCTCTCTCTCCCTACCCCCTCCCCCTCTCTCTCTTCTTTCTTTCTACCTCTCTCCCTCTATCTCTCTCTCTCTATCTCTCTCTCTCCCTCCTTCCTCCCTCCCGCCCCCGCCCCCCCCCCCCCCTCTCGCCACCCTCCATCTCTCTCTCTCTCTCCCTCTTTTTTCTCTCTCTGTCTGTCTGTCGGTGTCTTGCATGTCGGTGTCTGTCTGTCTGTCTGTCTGTCTGTCTGTCTGTCTGTCTGTCTGTCTGTCTGTCTGCCTGTCTGTCTGTCTGTCTGTCTGTCTCTCTCTCTCTCTCTCTCTCTCTCTCTCTCTCTCTCTCTCTCTCCTCCCAGTCTGTCTCGGAGCTCTCTCCTCCAACTGGCGCAGTCTGTGACGGCGTCCTCAGAACCTGAGCTGCTGATTTCCAGCGTCTCCAGGTCGCGCTTGCACACGTCTTTGTATCGCAGGTGTGGAGGACAGTATGTTTGTGTGACAGGTTTTTTATATCAATAGATGGGACTAGACACAAATATACAAAATCAGTATGTATGCTCTATTCATGAAATATGAGTGCAATTACGATGAAATGATATATAGTCTACGACGAGATGAAATCAGTATTTAATAAAACAAATAAAATACGCACTAGATTTCATGATCCATACAAAAGCAAAGCTAAGTAAAATTGATTGTTCAATTATATTCACACACACATACACACACCCACACGTGCACGTACGCACGCATGCATGCACACATGCACTCACCCACTCGTTTGCACGCATATATGGGCGTGCACGCGCGCGCACACACACACACACACACACACACACACACACACACACCATGCATGGAACATAACTTGTCTCAGGAAGGCATGACAAATTCATTGGCACCGACATACCCACAATACCTGCAACCGTTATCATCGCAACATCTCTGGCGTTCTTTTCTGTACTCCAAATCGGTTTCAGGACACGTAAGTCTTTAGCGATAAGGTCTGTTATCTCAAGGACACCTATTTCGTTATTTCTAGAGTCTGTACTCCCATGGACACGTGAATCTTTAGCTGTGTAGTGTGTACTCTCAAGGACACGTATATCTTTAGCTGTGTAGTCTGTTCTCTCAAGGAAGCATGTGTCTTTAGCTCTGGAGTCTGCACCCCCATTGGCACGTATATCTTTAGTTGTGTAGTGTGTGCTCTCAAGGACACGTATGTCTTTAGCTGTGTAGTCTGTACTGTCGAAGACACATATGTCTTTAGCTCTGGAGTATGTCTGCATTGCCTCCACGTCCGTCTCAAGTCTCACGAGAAGAGCAAATACTTTGGCGCAAGGAACCGTTCGGACATCGTCATCTTCTTGAGGACCTTCTGCAGAGCGGGCCACAGGCCTCGGCTCGTCTTCCTCACGAGGACGAAGTGAAAACAGTTGGGACGTTGCGGCCACTCCACACCCACGCGCATCACGCCATCCGGGAGTCTGCCGTTTAGCCCCAGTCTGGCGCAGAGGATGGGGTCCGACACAATATGCAAGGAAACCATTGCGACCTTGACCTTGGTAAGGCGGGCAAACGGAAGGAGCTTCAGGAACAACCGCACAAGCTTCCCCCACGACTCTTGCAGAAGTTCCTTCAGGGTCAAGGTCAGGCACCGGACGTGGCGACCTTGAAGCTCCGCCCACAAGATGGCGGCGTGAATGTTGTCTCGTGTCAGGGTGACGTCAGCCTTGCGCCAGAGCCTGGGGTTCTCCACGGCTTGACGCCATGTTGGCCCCACCTGACTCATCCGGGTCTTGTCCCGAAGATCGAGGAAGGACGCCACGTGCTCCAGCACCGGGAGTGGAAGGCTTTCCCAGTCTGGGTGACCTCTGACCTGGGGTTCCGTGACGTCATCAGCGTGAGGTATTTTCACGTGGGACATGGTTGCAGACAACGTGCGATGGTCACTGTTTAAAGGAACAGTTTATCAGTACACGTCGAATGCTTAACTCTAACCCTTGCAGCGCCTGCTGCCATCAATAATTCCCGCTTGATTTTTTTTCTTTTGTGTCCGTTGCAAGTTCTTTGAAAGTCGGAACAGTTAAACTGCCCGGTTTTGGGGATAAAGGGTTAATTATTAAACAACATTCCAAAATGTTGCAGCTCAGACACACATACCTGTCTAGCGCTAAATTCACTGCATATGAGTGAGTGAGAGAGAGAGAGAGAGAGAGAGAAAGAGAGAGAGAGAGAGAGAGAGAAAGAGAGAGAGAGAGAGAGAGAGAGAGAGAGAGAGAGAGAGAGAGAGATGGAGGGAGAGAGAGAATGAGGGAGAGAGAGATGGAGGGAGAGAGAGAGAGAGAGAGAGAGAGAGTGAGAGGGAGAGATGGAAGGAGAGAGAGAGGGAGGGAGAGAGAGAGAGAGAGAGAGAGAGAGAGAGGAAGAGAGAGGGAGGAAGAAAGATGGAGAGAGAGAGAAAGAGAGAGAGATGTGGAGAGAGAGAGAGAGAGAGACACAGAGAGAGAGAGACAGAGAGAGAGACAGAGAGAGAGAGAAGAGAAAGCAAAAGCGAGGGGGAGAGATCAAAAGAGAACGGGAATGAGAGAGACATGAGGACGGGAGAGAGAGGGGGGAGAGGGAGAGAGATGGAGAGAGAGAGAGAGAGAAAGAAAGAGAGAGAAGAAAAAGAAAAAGCGAGGGGGAGAGAGAAACAAAGCGGGAATGAGAGAAAGGGAGAGAGAGAGAGAGAGAGAGAGAGAGAGAATGGGGGAGGGATGGAGAGAGAGATAAAGGAGGGATGGAGAGAGAGGGGAGGGAGGGATGGAGAGAGAGGGGAGGGAGGGTGTTCTGCCTTTGTTCTCAACGTATACACAGGATGAGAGTGCAGAGAGAGTCACCGAGCACATCATACAAGCACACGACACCGATAATCCGGGTCGGATCATTTATTTTCAGAATGGCATGGACGCAATCGACAACTTGCATGTCATAGTGCTGTAGTGGTGAAA
>JAWQFJ010025498.1:55000-58757 GCA_034096865.1 Theodoxus fluviatilis | reverse complement strand
AAGTGAGAAATGAAAAGTAAGTCGCTATGTTTGGATGGTGGCCAAAGCACATAGATATTCTTCACTGTGAATAAAACTGGGCACCTGCAAGAGCTAAGTTAGACGTGTTTAAACACCAACTGCTTCCCAGGGAGTTAAGACGGGTTTTGAGTAATCATTAGAGTAACCTGACGACCAGATGGCAAAAAAGCATGTTCTGAACACCCATTAATGCAGGAAAAGTGACCAATAAAAGGCGATTTTGCATCTATAACGTCTTCTCTTTGTCCTGTCCTACACCACCAAGGCTCCACCATGCAACGACACATCGATAACTCACTTAGACTAGTCTGGTAATCTTCAACTAGACACACTTTACTTGAATAACGTCTGAATCTGTGTGCAAAAGCAGTTGACAGTCCCAACCCATGACAAAACTACGGGATATATTGTTGCAACTGGGTGTTTCAAAAAGTCCGACTATACGGACGATTGCCCTTGGCTCGTACGTACACCAAGCTAACTGCAGTGAATAGAGCCGTAACGCTGTCACAGAGTCGTACCCTTGGACTATATTTCGGATTTTTACAAGAAAAATCTGGACTAGAAGTCTAATTTCCTGAACTGACGAGTGAAGAAACTCAGAGAAAGTCCTTTATGATTCATTCAAATCAGGCACTGGCAGCCCTCAAAACGCCATACCCCAGTTGATCAACGGACGATACTGGGACGAAATCTGTGGAGTGTCAGGCCATGTATGTTCAACAGTGGCCCTAAATCGAGATCAAGTGCAAGATTCTGTGAACGCTGGGAATACACAGCCAAAACGACTCTGTCACAGCCACTTGAACATCGCTCCACTGCTGAGAGGAGTGGGGACAGAACAGTTGTGTGTGAACCAAGGGATTTTGCAGCCTTTGGAAGGATGATGGGCCATGGTGACGTGGCTACCTCTTGCTCGATGTGGAACGCCATGTGCCTGTAGAGGGTGCTACCTCTGTCCGCCATGCGCTCGTCCCAGCTGTAGGAAGTGACCTTCACCTTGCATTCGAATGCAGCCCCTGCAAGAATGACGTCCACAGCAAATGAAGGGAGGTTACTCTCATTGTCAGTAACCCCTCTCACTGGTCAAAATGGAAAGTGGAGTTGAATTGACTGGGATGATATGAGAACGATCAGTATACATTAAAAATTTGAACAAACATGTCGTATTTTCATGGAATTCAAGTGTTTATTTAATTCAAACCCCTGCGGTAGTTCTCTCAATAACTCAAGTTTCAGAACAATAATCATAAACCTCGACTGAAGTCGCTCACGATCACTCCTAAATTTCCAGATGAAGTTCACGAAAATAAAAAAGCTATTGAGATGACGTTTAGTATACACTGACATATCCGGGTACGTCAACAATTCTCTAATTTTGCTGGAATGATCTTACGTTTGCCTATTTGCTACAATATGTGGTAGTCACAAGCACAAGCACGTGTGTCTCACGCGCAAGTGCCTGCAGTCAGCTCACTAGTCCTTCCACCCAATCCGTTTCTTTCCCAGTCTTTGGAAATCTCCGTTGAAGTTAGTTTCAGTTTGAATTCCTGTTAGTGTTGCTTATCAAGTATTGTGTAACAGAAGAAGCAGCGCACTATATATTATTTCATAATGAATGTATGAGAGAAATCTTCCAACATCCACTTTTATGGCGTGTACATGGTACAGCAATTCATGGTTCTGTAAAAAGGAGGTCTGAATATCAATCGATCACTTGAGTTGTGCACAACAATACTGAGCTAAACCGAAGTAAATCTGGAATATCAGTATTGGTAGATGTATTTTACTATGCAACTGTTAATAATTCTAACATTTCCACTACAAAACACACAAAAGACATCATTCAATTACATTTGGGACCGAACAGGTCCTGTCACTATTCAAATCAAGAATGTCAGACCCAAAATGTGTGTGTGCAGTAGAGTAACTCCCCAACTCTAACTCTCTCTCTCTCTCTCTCTCTCTCTCTCTCTCTCTCTCTCTCTCTCTCTCTCTCTCTCTCTCTCACACACTCTCTCTCTCTCTCTCTCTCTCTCTCACACACACACACACACACACACACACACACACACACATCAACCGTGTCTTTATTCACATTCTGGATTATGTCTATGATAAAGCTTTCTTTAAGCTTTGACTCCTCTGTATGTCATATATTTGGAAAGCTGTACTGGTTTCCTAGCCCACTTGAAACCTGACTCCTTTTATCAGAAAAAGGCCACACGACAGCCCTTGGTGACAACAGGACCCTCTTTCGCCACTTGGTTGTCAGGGCTGCATGCAGGGAAGCGTTGCTTACGCTAGGAACCTTGCAAGATCTTGCGAGGAATAGGCCGGTGTCAACATGTGTCATCATGATGACAGCAGATGCTCAGTCAGTCAAGTGTTGACACATGTTGACACGGGCCTATGTCTCGCAAGACTTCGCGTCTATGCAAGGCGATTCTCGATCCTCTTCCCCACTGTTTTGTCAGCCCTGCATGCAGGGGAGCGTTGTTTACGCCAGGAACCTTGCAAGATCTTGCGAGGAATAGGCTGGTGTCAAAATGTGTCATTACGATGAAAGCAGATGCAAAGTCAGTCAAATGTCTGACGCATGTTGACACCGGCCTATTATTTGCCAGCTAGGAAGGCTAAACAACGCGTCCCACACTTGCAACGCAGTCTTACGTATGTCGGAGCTGGTGACGTCAGCGCGCGGCACGGGGACTGCTGCAGTTCTCCTGTCCTCAGCCCACTCCCTCCTCAGATCTGTGGAAATCAACGTCCTTGTGGTGATCACTGCACCCAGTTTGGCCTCGAAATATCGTCTGCTCGGCTGCTTTTCCCCCATCAATAAAGGTACCTCCAAAGTTAATGTTTCTTGTCTATTTTTCCACGATAGATCTAGGAAAACAAACCACTCTGGGAAGATTTTGAGAAAGCATTTGGAAAACTGTGCCTGGGCTACGTATTTCACTGTGAAATGCCAGGCAACACTTCAACAGTTTAGTTGAAAGGAAAGTTTTGAAAGGTCGAAATCACCAGACATGTACAGTGCACAAGAGTTGATTGGCTTTCAAGTGTGTGTAAATCCTTTGTGGTGATTACGGAACGCTGGATAAGTGGTGGGTGGTGGGTGGGCATGGTCCTCATGCATATGAAAGCACAACTGTTGGTCAGCAGTGACGCAATACCCAGATAATATAAGCAGAAAATGATGTGTGTTTCCAGAACCATTACCTTTCTCCACGCACCTACGTGTTGAAAAGAAAGGTGAGGTCAAGGGAGGCGTTTCACAGTGGCTTAATTAGGAGTGAATGAAAAGATTACAAAGAAACTGCAGGGAAAGGCATTTCGAGGAAAACGAATCACTGAAAGAAATTTGTCTAATGGAGGCTTCACACACATTCATTCTGCGGTGTAAAAATTATTCTGTGCAAATGCCAGGGAAAGTGAGGCGCAGTCTACCTTGCTCTCCCATCTGGTCGAAAAGTAAACTAAATCCATCGGCAACAGAGAGAGAGAGAGCGTTTGTTTCTTTACAGTCCTGTGCAGGCGACAGCATCTTTCATATACTTCAGATCGTAACTATGATGTGTGCAGTAGATGGCCCAACCTATTCAGTCAAACGAGCAGGAGATCTCTATTTGCCTACCCTCAACAAAAGTACATGGTCCATTTTTTCGCAGGGGGGGTGGGGGGTGGGGATAGGGGGGGGGGGGGGGGAAGAATGTGCAGATTGTAACAAATA
>JAWQFJ010025498.1:35000-52500 GCA_034096865.1 Theodoxus fluviatilis | reverse complement strand
GACCTAGGGGTCGCAGGATGAAGGTCGAGTCTGCTTGCTCTCGTTCGTAGAGAATACAGCCATGCTCAGTCAACTCCATGTCGGCCCTGATTTCTGCTGTGACTCGCTCCCCTGCTTGGCGCCCGCCCCGTGTCTGGTCGCCCTTGACTCTCATCTCGCTCTGCCTGCTTCCACTGTGTGTACAATGTCAGCACCACCTGGACATAGAGAGGATAGGATTATCGTAGTAAATCCAAAGTTGGTTTTGCTTTAAAAGGTTGCTGTGGTGAAATGAGTTCATTTCAACTGGAAATTATGTTGACAGTAACAGTGGCATCTATAATGTGACGTATCTTTCCCTGTGTTCTATCTGGAGCAAATCCCTTCTTTACACACTCTGAAGTCCAAGTATGTGCAGCTGGTGCTTGGAGTACTCAAGTCATCACCATCCACATTATAGATCTTCCACGATGATCCAAGTACACCTTCTTGCAGACCTAGATGGATAGTGAATTTCCAAACGGGTGGTTGGTCCTTGCTTCAGCTGGTTCACAGTTGATTCATGCATGTGTGTCTCCCTACTTGTTCCTATGGCAGGGTACAGCAGCTCCTGCAAAACTTTCTCGTGTTCATGGCACATTTCTTTGGGAGAAAAACGGCTTAATCCTTTCGGGCAATGCGCCATTTCAACATGTGCTAGCTTCTGAATGTGCTTCATGAAGACGTCGTGACATCGATCATCCGTGGTAGCATGGTCTCTGACGAGACTTAAAACTCGCAGGTCGTGTCCGTAACACTTCGATGGGAGCTCTGCATACCGACTTTGTGGACAAGACGTCTGGTATGCAGCCAGAGCAGGTGATCATTGAACGTACACATACATGCGCGCGGAGCGCTTACCATGAAGTTTTTATTGGGGGGAAGGGGGGGGGGTCCGGAGGGGGGGGTCCGGAGGAGATGTCCGGAGGGTGTGTGTGTGTTATTAGACGCCAGAATCTCTCACATAGACTTTCTGCAGAATTCATGCATATTTACGGTGACATCGTCGTTAGGCACTCGAATTAATTGGAAATGTCGGTACATGTGACGTTGGGGGTTGAGAGGAGGACTTACAGTCAAATGATTGCCTTCCTTGCGTACGACATCAAGGGGATCAGAGCACTTACCATCGTTCTAGATGTTTCTGATTAGGTGCCTTCAAGTCGTGTTCAAATTACGTAATTGTGTGCAAAACTGAAACACGTCGTTCGACCGATGTGATTAAAATATTATTTCAGTGTTTAGACTGTTATAGCCACAGTGTGGGCGTACTGGAGCACGTTGACCGTGGCGGAAAGGAATGATACAACATCAACATTCGTTTTTGTTCCCTGTGGAAAGAAAACAATATCAACTGAAAACAACTTGGATGTGGGTTAACAGATTAACGTGGCATGGATATTTTGTGACTAAGTGACATTGGTACCTATAAGTGCATGGAGATAAGGTCATTTTGACTTTGACTTCATCAAGAGAGTGAAAACAACAACAAATAACGCAATGTTGTTTTCCGTCCTCTCCTATGTTTTGCAACAAAGTTCACAGTGAGCTTTCAGTAATGTTAGTCCGTGCCTCGACTGACACGATATATGATCCATGCATAACAACCTCAACATCGGTTAATGAACTTTAGCCCCCTGATTTCCGTTTAGTTGTGCGTGCATATAAATTCGTAACAGGTCTAAAAGTTAATGGCACTCGTTTTGCATTATATTGAAATTTCTGTAAGGTAAGTCTTTGTTGTACCTAGTTGACCTGCCTGCATATCGGTAACTGTTCGCCAATTCAGAGAAGAGTCCTTAATGAGAGTTGGTTGCCGGGCTTTTCGTGAAGATGGTTTGTCTGATGCAGGCGTACTCCGGTGATTCGTGTTCCAATCCAGCTATTCCGATTCCTCAAGGCTCATCGTCGTTTGTCACGCGCATCATGAGATGTCTTCAAATGGCACTCATCAAGCATTTACCAGGCGTCGCTGGTGAGTCATCCGGGACCAGCAGCAGAACCAACAGGAACTCAAGAACATTAATCATTCACAGCAACTCTAGTTGAGGTTACAGGTGCACGTGGTCATGACTTATTCCACATCAGCATTTCAGATTTCAACGGTTCTGTCGGCAGTTGAGATTCTTGAGGGTATCGATATGGTAAATTCAAAGCTATTCTGAAAAACATTGACTCGTTTATTGTTTTAGGAATGACTTAAAGTGCGTAGTCTGCAGCAGTTTCCGTCTGCTGTCGTTGCTGCTGGTGCTGCTGGTGCTGCTTTTTCTGCTGTAGATACCAGTGATGTTGCTGCTTCCAGTGTTGTTACTGTTGTCATCATTGTTGTTGGTATTGTTGTTCTTGTTAGTGGTGTTGTTTTTATTGAAACTGACCCTAAGGCCAAAGTCCGTTGCGCGAGAGCACCCAAATGTTTTGAAATTTATTTATCATAGTGTCAACTTCTTACGTTAAATGATGTTTTTAAAGAATGATAATTATACAACGCATATTTTCCAATGTTTCGGAAAAAGTAATTTGCTTACTCGATTAGGGCGAAGAAGTCCCTTGATCACAAGGCGAATTTTAGATTCGAAATATTGGCAAAGAAAAACTCTTAGTCCCTTTTCTATATTGTTTCGATGAAAATCATATGGTCCTTTGTTTATAGTTGCCTACAGTATGATTTCTAGTTCGCACAAATCAAGTGACTTTTTTGCATTTTTATGTCGAATACAAGAATGTACCTTGATTTTTAAAAATTCAGTAAAAACCGAGGAAGTGGTTGAGCCAGAGCCGTCTCCAGTACTCGCGCACGTAATTTTAATTACATTTACTGTGCACAGGTCATCAAGTGAACTTTCAAAAGGCGGGATAAAAATGCACGCTTAACATCATACATGTATCGAAATCAAACTCCGCTGTGGGTTTCGTTTGACGCAATACTTTACGGAACGTGCATGACTGCCCAGCTTCCATTGCTGTGCACAACGCTGTCTCAACTCCCGCATAAGCAAAATGCCGTTGCTTCAAAACCAAAAGCACTTCGTCTATTGAGAAACGAGTTTTATGATTTCTTTTTCAAATGCCACACGACATGTTATTGCTCTGATTACTTAACCAGAATCCCTTACTTCAACCCGATTCAAAGAGTCGTGTCGTGCCCACTGATAAAAAGGACCAGGTGATAAGAAAATAAACTTGTCGTTAGTTGAGAAGCTCTGGCAGTCGATACTTTGACTGATGTTTTAAAGAGAAGTGACCAAAACGCTACGTTGACTCGAATTTCAACACTAAAAATCCGCGAAGGCTGTTCGGCATACAGTTTTTAATAACCAAAAATCAAACTACAAGTGTACTTTATACAACTTGATGTCATGCAGCAATACATGAACATTCTAAATCACATGTAAAGTATTTGGTGAAAGATCCTCATAACTATATGAAATGCACCCACAAAAATATAACTATGAAAAGACGCACGCCAAGGAGGTTCTCAAAATAAAATACGGGGATTTGGACAGGACTACTCGGACTTCGAGGACATCGTTGTAGAGAGCTGGACTGAAAGTGCACGCTGTCACTCCGGACGAAAGAAATGTATACATAAGAGTTGAAGCAGAAACATATCATTCGCACGAAACACATTCCATCAGTAAAACTCTAAGCGTGTGAAACCGTCAAAGAGTAAAGATACAATCAGTGGACATCACACTAAGGCAGGGCTCCAGCTTGAAGAACGATGTTATGCCAAAAGAAAAGTTAGAGAGAGAGAGAGAGAGAGAGAGAGAGAGAGAGAGAGAGAGAGAAAGAGAAGCCTACTACAAATTTAAAAAAAAAATTATGGGCGCCTGTCCATGAAGGAAATTTTGCTGTGTATTGCCAAGTGACCAAAAAAAAGTTGGATGGAAAAATCCCTCAGTCAAACAAAAAAATATGGATGGGCAATAAGCTTGGTCTCTGACTCATGTTTCGTGAAAACTTTCCTGTCTGACTATCACAAACTGCCTTCCGTGCGTACACTTTCTTCTAGCTTACAGATATTAACTCGTGAGTGAGGAGGTGGTCATGGTGTAAGATATTACATAAACCAGGCCCGTACCTGGAAATACACAAAGGATTACTCACATTACACGAAGGCTCTCTGTCAGTTACTAATCCTTCAGACCACAGTTTATCCGTTGCCAGTGAGGGCGACGCCAGCAATTGGAACGAGCGAGGATGACCAGAGAGGCGTCGGAGAAAATGGGAAGGGGAAGGGGGTGCGAGGTGGGGGAGAAAGTTTTCAGCTTGAAAACAACAAATAAGATAGGGGAGAGAGAGAGGGGGGGGGGGGGGAGAGAGGGGGTATGGGGTATGAATGAGGGGAGTGGAGATGGGGGATGACGTTTGCACCAGAGGCCATTCGCTGAGAACGCTGCCCTGGCAGACACCGAAGACGCCAGGAAGGTTGACCTTGGGTGATGACCCCAAGGCAGACAACACAAGTGAGGCAAATTCAAGCAGGTCCTTCTCCTGCAAAACTCAGCAGTGTGAGGACAAGTATTTCGGCCTTTTCAGGACAGTGCATGTGCTGCGAGAAACATTGTGTAGAGTCTGACTTCCAGATTTCGCGCAGAACGATAATCCACGTCAAAGACGAGTCACCGATATCTCCTCAAGTTTAACACAGATCATCACTTGTATCTCAGTTTATTCGACCCATAAATCAACGGACAGAAAGAACTTCAAAGAATTTGTCCTGCCGAGACGCCTTCTTCAATGGATGACTGCAGTATTCCTGCTGTGGATGCCTGCCCCTCACGCTGGCACCGTCAGCACCAAGCCATCTGGTCAACATGGGGGAGTTCTGTATCGGAGCTTGACTGAATCTATGTTCAAAGATATGTCTAACCTCAGCGTGTTGTAGGAATCTGAGTTTTCTCCATTGTGTGCTACATTAGATTGGATGAGCCAAAGATAAACTTTAAAAGAATTATGATCTTTTACTGTTCCAGCACATGGCATTCAAAAAAGGAGACTGATAAATGTTTGGCCTCCAACTTAAGTATGCGCATTGCTCGTTTGTCACCCTTCTACGCCCGCAATTATCTCATTCTCTTACGCCTTATTCACCATTTATATTCTTTCGGTGCTCTTCCTCGGTTTTATCCATGGATCTTTCTCAAAAAACATTCTTTCAGATTCCAATGGTTTTGCAGATTATGCCACATTTTTGTACCTACCAAATCCTGCAGTCGACTTCGTTCATATATATATCCTTTTGTGTTTTCCCCGCTGCGCCATTGTTTATTCGTTCTGTCGTTCTTCTTTGAAACCTCCCATTGCACCTCCACTTATCTCGTCCAAAACCTCCTCCTTCTCCTCATGGCCCCCTCTCCTCTCCCTGCGCCACTCCCCACCTCGGTCCTCTTCCTTCGTGCTCTGCCTGTTCTGGGACACGCCCCAGAGCACGCCCGGACCGCGGTTGGGGACTGGAGTAAACATGCGCTGTTTGTCTTCAGATGGCCACCGCCATCCACGGGCGCAGCTCCAAGGAAGTCCTGGCTCTGGCTTCTCGACCCCGTGTTGACTCTTGCCGGCAAGGAACATTCTCACCCCTTGGCGCCACTGTCCCAAGCCCCACAGGTCTCCTCTGTTTTCCCCAGGGATCCACGCTGTCTCATTAGGGGAAACAAACACGGGGCTCGGAAGGAATTCTTGAACCTGTGACTAGGACAGGTGAGACAAAAGGAAGATTTGTTCTTGAATTTTGTTAATAAAACAGAAATTTATGCGCGAGGGGGAGGGGCAGCAGGAGCAGGAGCAGGAGAAGCTGAAGAAAGAGGGGTAGAGTTAGGAACAGGAGGAAAGAAGGAATAGACATAGAAGGAACATGAGCAGCAGGAAAGGCAGCAGCAGGAGCAGGGAAACCAGAGGCAATAAAGCAGAATAAGATAGAGGCGTAGGTGAAAGAGAAGTAGAGGAAGCAAAAGAAAGAAACAGGAGGAACACAAGCAGAAGGAGCAGGAGCAGAAACAGAAGCAGGAGGAGCAGCAGGATCAGGAAAACGTAGAACTACAAGGAACTGGAACATCAGGAAAGGCAGAAGCAGGAGCAGGGAAACAAGATGCAATAAAGCAGAATAAGATAGAGGAGGAGGTGAAAGAGAAGTAGAGGAAGCAAAAGAAAGAAACAGGAGGAACAAAAGCATAAGGAGCGAGAGCAGGAACATAAGCAGGAGGAGCAACAAAAGAGAAAAGGAGACAAAGGAGAAAGAAAAGGGAAAAAGAAAAGGCAGGTATGGAAAATACAGAAGGAGAACGGGAAAAGAAAAAGAGGAAAGGCAAGGAGAAAAAGAAAACAGGGAGATAAGGGTAAAAAAGAAGAGAGAAAAAAGGGACGGGAGAGCAAAAGAGGGAAAGGCCGATAAACAAAGAGAAAGGATAGATAGATAGAAGGAGAAAGGGGAAAGGAGAAGGAGGCACCCAAAACAAAAAGGAGGAGAAGAAGGAGAAATATGGACGAAGAAGGAGAAGGAGCAAGAAAGAGAGAGAAGAGGAGAAGGGGAAAAAAGAAAGAGGAGAGCAGGGGGGCCCGCTGGGGAGAAGGGGGGGGGAGAGATGCGAGAGGAGCAAGTAAAGAACCGGAAAAAAGTGGCGGCAAAAACGAACGAAAATACCATACCTTGTAAATGACCAGGCATGAGCAACCCTGACCTCCAGTCTCTTTGTCGCTCCGATCCAACCCCCCTTCTCTCCGACTGCCTAGTTTCTCGTGCACCAACCCCAAAACGTCTTGCCCGCGCTTCTCCTATAGGAGACTGCTCCGCCTTGGACTCTGGAACTTCCTCCTCAGTTCCATACTATTCCAGAAATAAATGGCCATATAAATCCCTCCCCCTTTACGTGTCGGCCAGCTGCTAATTCCTCCGGTATAATGTAGACCGGTGAGATTTCCATCATCCTAGAGAATGTGCCCGTCTTTCAGCTTCTACGTCGCCGCCATTTGTGTCCTTGTACCAAGTTTGGGCTCTGCGACACTCACTATGCCATATCCAAATTACAGCCCATACAGATGTCGGCCAACCAGAGCAGAAGAGGTGGCAACGTGGCACAGTTTGCAGCAACCCTCCATGACCGGCCGTTCCTCACCGAATACAAACAGGACAGATCAAAGCATCACATCAAAAAGAAAAAAAAGGGACAAAGAAAGAGAAGAGAAGAAGAAGAAGAAGAAGAGATGAGAAGAGATAGACGAAGAAGAAAGAAGAAGAGAAGCAGAAGAGAAGAGAAAAGAAGAACAGAGAAAAGCGCAGGGAGGAATAAACGTAAAAAGAAAAAGCAAAGCGAAAAAAAGGAAACAGCGAGGAATACATGGAGAAAGAGAAACGGGGACATGGGGAGCGTCATAGAGAGCTAATAGAAATAGATAAGCAAAGCTGAAAAGTCATATACAGACAACTAAGAAGAGAAGAGGAGAAAGGGGAAGAATTTTGGTATATGTTTTTCTTTCTTCTCTCCAACAATTGCCCGTTCACTCTATCCCTCCATCTAACTATAAGTCGGTCCTCAGGACTCCTCCACTCCTCCTACCTCACCTCCCTCATGTCCACCCCTCCATCCCTCCTACCCCTTCCTACTACTACTACTCCTACTTACTCCTCCTCCTACCTTCTCCTTCTAACCTCGGATCTACTCCTACTCTTTCCTCCTCTTCCTACCTCTCTCTCCTCTTCCTTGAACGACTTAACATGACTAGATGCCAAGCCCCAAGCTATAAAAGCTTTCCGCGAGTTCTAGTCGTAGCTGTGTTTTATGTGGAGCTCCTAAACGAAATAAGCATACCAGGCAGCTGCCGACTGGTGCTGACTACGCGTAAAGCAGGAATTCTCCGAAAGTTGATATCAAGAGAAGGTTAACATAAAACAAAGGGCTTTTGTATGCAATATAGAGTTCACCTCCCTTCAAACACTAACTTATATCAAGTCTATGATAGCTGAAATGATTGCCTCACATCTTGCCTAGGTAGCCTAATTATGTTCAGACGTAACTTAATCTTTCAAAAAAGAAAAGAACATGCTTCCTCCGAAACTTCGCTGTAACTTCAGTAAAACTGCTCGCCACCAGCTTGCGGTTTCACAGGTCGCAACAGTGTGCCAGTGCCACATTCTGAACCACAGAGGCTGAGCATATAGAATACTACTATGCACTATAGTCTCAGCCATCGCTGAATGCCAGTGGCCACTGACACTGCGCGCATCTCATTTATAAATGCAGTTAATATATTACCTTCCATCTCCAAAACCACAAATACTGTCTCGCCATTATGATGGATCTATACGCGTAAAGCAGATATATCCGACCAGCCGGCTATCGCAGCGCTCTGATGGTTGCTTTGCCTAAGCAAGCAGTTCAAAGATGTTGAGCCACCCACTGAAAGTGGAAAGCCCCCATCGAGCGTCGTTGCTCATCGATTGAAGGCTCAACGACCTCGACTCTCACCCGTCACTGTTGCCGCGTTCTCGTGCAAGGCGTTTAACACTACGTCACAAAATATACCACCAGAAGCTAGTCTCTAACAACGAAACACGCCTGTGTCAGTACGCAGGTGCGTCATAGGCCTGTTTCCACCCAAATTTCCTTTTGGAAACTGTGTCCGTTGTTGGCATTAGACATAGCCTTTCTTTTCAGTTACTTATATTGTATACTGTCTGCTTTTCGTTACAATGTCTACTCGTGATCACACCCAGCGTTTGCCTAATCGATCTACTTCTCGTGCTTTTTGCCTTACACGAAACTTTCACGCGCGAAAAACTGTTGTGATGACATTCGCACCATATGGAATAATATGGTTCTTGAACTGCCCTGCCTCAATCCTCCTGCGAGTCGCTGAGTGTGTTCCCGAAACACACACATGATTCTCGTTACACCACTGAAAACGCAGCCTCTCATATTGATTGATATGTAATGTTTAATCATGTTCATAATTGATGCTTTCAAAGACCGAACTCGTCAACTTAACCAATGAATTTTTCTTCGTTGCATAAGGCGCATAAAACAGCTCCTTCCCCGGCAGGACGGGACGGAAATGGTTGGAATTCACACAACGTTACACAAGGCCTGCTGACAAGGAGTGATTTATGTGTAACTTGTGCCACTTTTAATCTGCCAACTCTGCATCTCGTGAGTCCAGTCCTTCGCGTTCTCCCTTAAGGCAGTACTCTGAACATTCACATGAAAGCATCAAGTTATGAACATGATTAAACATTACATATCAATCAATATGAGAGGCTGCGTTTTCAGTGGGTAACGAGAATCATGTGTGTGTTTTCGCGGAACACACTCAGCGACTCGCAGGAGGATTGAGGCAGGGCAGTTCAAGAACCATATTATTCCATATGGTGCGAATGTCATCAAAACGTTTTTCGCGTGAAATTCTAAGCAAACACAGATATTAGCAACACCGTAGACATGTACAAAAGCACATAATTACTAAAATGATAACTATGTCAATACCAACAACGACACATTTCAAAAGGAAATTTGTGAAACCATACCCCTCGTACAGCACAGCTGTTCGTTGTGAGATAACTCTAGGTGTAATTTGTGAGTAGTGTCCCTTGCACAGAAGCGCACAGTGACGGGTGAGAGTCGAGGTCGTTCAACTTCAAGATACCAAGCGCTCGATGGCTTTCACTTTCAGTGGTGCTCAACACTTTGAACTGCTTGCTAGGCAAAGCACCATCGAGCGCTCGATAGCCGGCTGCGGAAATGCTACGCGTATAGATCCACAATGGCAGCTTTTGGAGAATGGAAGGAAATAACCATTAAAAGAAGTGCGCAGTCAGTGGCACTGGCATTCAGCGTGGCTGAGACTATAGTGCATATAGTATACTATATCTCATCTCTGTGTTCAGAATGTGGCACTGGCACACGTTTCGACCTGTGAAACCCAAGCTGTGCGAGAAGTTACAAGAAGTTCGGAGGAAGCTGTTCTTTTCTTTTTTGAAAGATTAATTACTCTGAAATAATTAGGCTACATGGCAAGATGTGAGCAATAATTTCGCATAATAATTATAAATAGTTTGAAGGGAGGTAACTCTATAGCATACAAAAGCCCTTTGTTATGTAACCTTCCTGGATAAAACTTTCGAGAAATTCCTGCTTACGCTGTAGTCAGCACCAGTCTGCAGCTGCTGGTATGCTTATTTCGTTTAGGAGCTCCCACATAAACACAGCTACGACGAGAATCGCGGAAGCTTTATATCTTGGTTGGCTCTAGGTCATGTTAAGTCGTTCAAGGAAGAGGAGGAGAGGTAGGAAGAGGAGGAAAGGTAGGAGGAGATCGAGGTAGAAGGAGAGGTAGGAGGAGGAGAAGTAGGAGTAGTAGTAGTAGGAGGGGTAGGAGGAGGAGGGGGGGGGGGAGGGGAGGAGAGGTAGGAGGAGGACGAGGAGGAGGAGGACGAGGAGAGGTAGGAGGACAAGGAAAGGACGGAGGAAGAGAAGAGGTAGAAAGAGGAGGAGAGGTCGGAAGAGGAGAGGTCGGAGGAGGAGGAGGAGAGGTCGGAGGAGAGGTCGGAGGAGGAGGAGGAGGAGGAGGAGGAGGAGAGGAGGAGGAGAGGAGGAGGAGGAGGAGGAGGAGGAGGAGGAAAAGGTAGAAGAGGGTTAGGAGGAGGAGGGGTAGGAGGAGGAGGAGAAGAGGTATGAGGAGCAGTAGAAGTGGTAGGAGGAGGAGGAAGAGGAGGAGGGAGGGAGGAGGAGGAGGAGGAAGGAGGAGAGGAGGAGGAGGAGGGGGGGGGATTCGAGGAGGAAGAGGAGGAAGGAGGAGTAGGAGGGAGGGATGGGCACAGGGGAGGGGAAAAAGGAGGGGAAAAGGGGAGGGGGGAAGGGAGGGAGGGGGAGGGAGGGAGGGAGGGAGGGAGGGAGGGAGGGGAGGGGGGAGGGAGGGAGGAGGGAGGGAGGGAGGGAGGGAGGGAGGGAGGAGGAAGAGGAGGGTGAGGAGAAGGGTGAGGAGGAGGGTAAGGTGAGGGTGAGGGTGAAAGTGAAGACAAGGAGGAGGAGGAGGAGGAGGAGGAGGAGGAGGAGGAGGAGGAGGAGGAGGAGGAGGAGGAGGAGGAGGAGGAGGAGGAGGAGGAGGAGGAGGAGGAAGAGGAGGGGAAGGGGGAGGTGGAGGGGAAGGGGGAGGGGGAGGGGAAGGGGGAAGGGGAGGGGGAGGGGGAGGGGGAGAAAGTCAATGTGCAAGTGCAAACGCTTCTCTGTTCCGAAGAACAAGACTCTTTACACATCTGTATCATTTGGATATGGCATATGGTGCGCAGAGCCAAACTTGGTACAGGGCAAAAAGGGCGGCGAAGTGAAGCTGAAAGCGACATGCTAGATGGAAACCACCCTCTTCCGATTACAGTCACCGTAAAGTTATGCCATTTATTCTGGAAATACTGAGGAGATTCCAGTCCCGACAGCCCAGAGGAGCGCGGCAAAGTTTGGGGTTGCACGAGACTGCAGTCAGCACAGAGCTGGAGGTCAGGGTTGCTCCCTGGTTACAAGGTATGGATGCGAGAACTCCGGGTGGGATTGCGATGGATGGTTAATTGATGAAATGACCACATATGAAGGATAAAGTGGGAAAATGCTCATATCTAGATTGTGAAAAAGTGTTGTATAAATCCTCTACTCTCCTTATCCTAGTCTTGCTCAACCCCCATTACCCCACCACCGTATTCTTGCTGTTTCCCCTGCTTCATCTTAGCCTCTTTCTGCTCCTGCGCCTTCTACATTGGCTCCTTCTGCTCATACTTGTTCCTCCTGCTCCTGTCCTTGCTCCTTCTGCTTAGGCGTCTCTTGTTCCTTTCTCTTGCTCCCCCCGTTTTTCTTTTTTACCTGATCCCTTTTCTTGTTCTACTTCAGTGCATCTTGTTTCCCTGCTCCTGCTTCTGCCTTTCCTGATGTTCCAGTTTCTTCTACGTTCTCCTGGTCCTGTTGCTCCTCCTGCTTATGTTCCTGCTCTCGCTCCTTATGCTTTTGTTCCTCCTGTTTCTTTCTTTTGCTTCCTCTACTTCTCTTTCACCTCCTCCTCTATCTTATTCTGCTTTATTGCATCTTGTTTCCCTGCTCCTGCTTCTGCCTTTCCTGATGTTCCAGTTCCTTGTAGTTCTACGTTCTCCTGATCCTGCTGCTCCTCCTGCTTCTGTTTCTGCTCCTGCTCCTTCTGCTTGTGTTCCTCCTGTTTCTTTCTTTTGCTTCCTCTACTTCTCTTTCACCTACGCCTCTATCTTATTCTGCTTTATTGCCTCTGGTTTCCCTGCTCCTGCTGCTACCTTTCCTGCTGCTCATGTTCCTTCTATGTCTATTCCTTCTTTCCTCCTGTTCCTAACTCTACCCCTCTTTCTTCAGCTTCTCCTGCTCCTGCTCCTGCTGCCCCTCCCCCTCGCGCATAAATTTCTGTTTTATTAACAAAATTCAAGAACAAATCTTCCTTTTGTCTCACCTGTCCTAGTCACAGGTTCAAGAATTCCTTCCGAGCCCCGTGTTTGTTTCCCCTAATGAGACAGCGTGGATCCCTGGGGGAAAACAGAAGAGACCTGTGGGGCTTGGGACAGTGGCGCCAAGGGGTGAGAATGTTCCTTGCCGGCAAGAGTCAACACGGGGTCGAGAAGCCAGAGCCAGGACTTCCTTGGAGCTGCGCCCGTGGATGGCGGTGGCCATCTGAAGACAAACAGCGCATGTTTACTCCAGTCCCCAACCGCGGTCCGGGCGTGCTCTGGGGCGTGTCCCAGAACAGGCAGAGCACGAAGGAAGAGGACCGAGGTGGGGAGTGGCGCAGGGAGAGGAGAGGGGGCCATGAGGAGAAGGAGGAGGTTTTGGACGAGATAAGTGGAGGTGCAATGGGAGGTTTCAAAGAAGAACGACAGAACGAATAAACAATGGCGCAGCGGGGAAAACACAAAAGGATATATATATGAACGAAGTCGACTGCAGGATTTGGTAGGTACAAAAATGTGGCATAATCTGCAAAACCATTGGAATCTGAAAGAATGTTTTTTGAGAAAGATCCATGGATAAAACCGAGGAAGAGCACCGAAAGAATATAAATGGTGAATAAGGCGTAAGAGAATGAGATAATTGCGGGCGTAGAAGGGTGACAAACGAGCAATGCGCATACTTAAGTTGGAGGCCAAACATTTATCAGTCTCCTTTTTTGAATGCCATGTGCTGGAACAGTAAAAGATCATAATTCTTTTAAAGTTTATCTTTGGCTCATCCAATCTAATGTAGCACACAATGGAGAAAACTCAGATTCCTACAACACGCTGAGGTTAGACATATCTTTGAACATAGATTCAGTCAAGCTCCGATACAGAACTCCCCCATGTTGACCAGATGGCTTGGTGCTGACGGTGCCAGCGTGAGGGGCAGGCATCCACAGCAGGAATACTGCAGTCATCCATTGAAGAAGGCGTCTCGGCAGGACAAATTCTTTGAAGTTCTTTCTGTCCGTTGATTTATGGGTCGAATAAACTGAGATACAAGTGATGATCTGTGTTAAACTTGAGGAGATATCGGTGACTCGTCTTTGACGTGGATTATCGTTCTGCGCGAAATCTGGAAGTCAGACTCTACACAATGTTTCTCGCAGCACATGCACTGTCCTGAAAAGGCCGAAATACTTGTCCTCACACTGCTGAGTTTTGCAGGAGAAGGACCTGCTTGAATTTGCCTCACTTGTGTTGTCTGCCTTGGGGTCATCACCCAAGGTCAACCTTCCTGGCGTCTTCGGTGTCTGCCAGGGCAGCGTTCTCAGCGAATGGCCTCTGGTGCAAACGTCATCCCCCATCTCCACTCCCCTCATTCATACCCCATACCCCCTCTCTCCCTCCCCCCCCCCCCCCCCCCCTCTCTCTCTCCCCTATCTTATTTGTTGTTTTCAAGCTGAAAACTTTCTCCCCCACCTCGCACCCCCTTCCCCTTCCCATTTTCTCCGACGCCTCTCTGGTCATCCTCGCTCGTTCCAATTGCTGGCGTCGCCCTCACTGGCAACGGATAAACTGTGGTCTGAAGGATTAGTAACTGACAGAGAGCCTTCGTGTAATGTGAGTAATCCTTTGTGTATTTCCAGGTACGGGCCTGGTTTATGTAATATCTTACACCATGACCACCTCCTCACTCACGAGTTAATATCTGTAAGCTAGAAGAAAGTGTACGCACGGAAGGCAGTTTGTGATAGTCAGACAGGAAAGTTTTCACGAAACATGAGTCAGAGACCAAGCTTATTGCCCATCCATATTTTTTTGTTTGACTGAGGGATTTTTCCATCCAACTTTCTTTTGTCATATGGCAATACACAGCAAAATTTCCTTCATGGACAGGCGCCCATAATTTTTTTTTAAATTTGTAGTAGGCTTCTCTTTCTCTCTCTCTCTCTCTCTCTCTCTCTCTCTCTCTCTCTCTCTAACTTTTCTTTTGGCATAACATCGTTCTTCAAGCTGGAGCCCTGCCTTAGTGTGATGTCCACTGATTGTATCTTTACTCTTTGACGGTTTCACACGCTTAGAGTTTTACTGATGGAATGTGTTTCGTGCGAATGATATGTTTCTGCTTCAACTCTTATGTATACATTTCTTTCGTCCGGAGTGACAGCGTGCACTTTCAGTCCAGCTCTCTACAACGATGTCCTCGAAGTCCGAGTAGTCCTGTCCAAATCCCCGTATTTTATTTTGAGAACCTCCTTGGCGTGCGTCTTTTCATAGTTATATTTTTGTGGGTGCATTTCATATAGTTATGAGGATCTTTCACCAAATACTTTACATGTGATTTAGAATGTTCATGTATTGCTGCATGACATCAAGTTGTATAAAGTACACTTGTAGTTTGATTTTTGGTTATTAAAAACTGTATGCCGAACAGCCTTCGCGGATTTTTAGTGTTGAAATTCGAGTCAACGTAGCGTTTTGGTCACTTCTCTTTAAAACATCAGTCAAAGTATCGACTGCCAGAGCTTCTCAACTAACGACAAGTTTATTTTCTTATCACCTGGTCCTTTTTATCAGTGGGCACGACACGACTCTTTGAATCGGGTTGAAGTAAGGGATTCTGGTTAAGTAATCAGAGCAATAACATGTCGTGTGGCATTTGAAGAAGAAATCATAAAACTCGTTTCTCAATAGACGAAGTGCTTTTGGTTTTGAAGCAACGGAATTTTGCTTATGCGGGAGTGGAGACAGCGTTGTGCACAGCAATGGAAGCTGGGCAGTCATGCACGATCCGTACAGTATTGCGTCAAACGAAACCCACAGCTGAGTTTGATTTCGATACATGTATGATGTTAAGCGTGCAATATTATCCAGCCTTTTGAAAGTTCACTTGATGACCTGTGCACAGTAAATGTAATTAAAATTACGTGCGCGAGTACTGGAGACGGCTCTGGCTCAACCACTTCCTCGGTTTTTACTGAATTTTTAAAAATCAAGGTACATTCTTGTATTCGACATAAAAATGCAAAAAAGTCACTTGATTTGTGCGAACTAGAAATCATACTGTAGGCAACTATAAACAAAGGACCATATGATTTTCATCGAAACAATATAGAAAAGGGACTAAGAGTTTTTCTTTGCCAATATTTCGAATCTAAAATTCGCCTTGTGATCAAGGGACTTCTTCGCCCTAATCGAGTAAGCAAATTACTTTTTCCGAAACATTGGAAAATATGCGTTGTATAATTATCATTCTTTAAAAACATCATTTAACGTAAAAAGTTGACACTATGATAAATAAATTTCAAAACATTTGGGTGCTCTCGCGCAACGGACTTTGGCCTTAGGGTCAGTTTCAATAAAAACAACACCACTAACAAGAACAACAATACCAACAACAATGATGACAACAGTAACAACACTGGAAGCAGCAACATCACTGGTATCTACAGCAGAAAAAGCAGCACCAGCAGCACCAGCAGCAACGACAGCAGACGGAAACTGCTGCAGACTACGCACTTTAAGTCATTCCTAAAACAA
This sequence comes from Theodoxus fluviatilis, assembly GCA_034096865.1. Classification (NCBI taxonomy): domain Eukaryota; kingdom Metazoa; phylum Mollusca; class Gastropoda; order Cycloneritida; family Neritidae; genus Theodoxus; species Theodoxus fluviatilis. The sequence continues at coordinate 36,512 of JAWQFJ010025498.1, read as the reverse complement.
TAAACGAGTCAATGTTTTTCAGAATAGCTTTGAATTTACCATATCGATACCCTCAAGAATCTCAACTGCCGACAGAACCGTTGAAATCTGAAATGCTGATGTGGAATAAGTCATGACCACGTGCACCTGTAACCTCAACTGGAGTTGCTGTGAATGATTAATGTTCTTGAGTTCCTGTTGGTTCTGCTGCTGGTCCCGGATGACTCACCAGCGACGCCTGGTAAATGCTTGATGAGTGCCATTTGAAGACATCTCATGATGCGCGTGACAAACGACGATGAGCCTTGAGGAATCGGAATAGCTGGATTGGAACACGAATCACCGGAGTACGCCTGCATCAGACAAACCATCTTCACGAAAAGCCCGGCAACCAACTCTCATTAAGGACTCTTCTCTGAATTGGCGAACAGTTACCGATATGCAGGCAGGTCAACCAGGTACAACAAAGACTTACCTTACAGAAGTTTCAATGTAATGCAAAACGAGTGCCATTAACTTTTAGACCTGTTACGAATTGATATGCATGCACAACTAAACGGAAATCAGGGGACTAAAGTTCATTAACCGATGTTGAGGCCGTTATGCAAGGATCATATGTCTTGTCAGTTGAAGCACGGACTAACATTACTGAAAGCTCACTGTGAACTTTGTTGCAAAACATAGGAGAGGACGGAAAACAACATCGCGTTATTTGTTGTTGTTTTCACTCTCTTGATGAAGTCAAAGTCAAAATGACCTTATCTCTATGCACTTATAGGTACCAATGTCACTTAGTCACAAAATATCCATGCCACGTTAATCTGTTAACCCACATCCAAGTTGTTTTCAGTTGATATTGTTTTCTTTCCACAGGGAACAAAAACGAATGTTGATGTTGTATCATTCCTTTCCGCCACGGTCAACGTGCTCCAGTACGCCCACACTGTGGCTATAACAGTCTAAACACTGAAATAATATTTTAATCACATCGGTCGAACGACGTGTTTCAGTTTTGCACACAATTACGTAATTTGAACACGACTTGAAGGCACCTAATCAGAAACATCTAGAACGATGGTAAGTGCTCTGATCCCCTTGATGTCGTACGCAAGGAAGGCAATCATTTGACTGTAAGTCCTCCTCTCAACCCCCAACGTCACATGTACCGACATTTCCAATTAATTCGAGTGCCTAACGACGATGTCACCGTAAATATGCATGAATTCTGCAGAAAGTCTATGTGAGAGATTCTGGCGTCTAATAACACACACACACCCTCCGGACATCTCCTCCGGACCCCTTCTCCGGACCCCCCCTTCCCCCCAATAAAAAGTTCTTGGTAAATGCTCCGCGCGCATGTATGTGTACGTTCAATGATCACCTGCTCTGGCTGCATACCAGGCGTCTTGTCCACACAGACGGTATGCAGAGCTCCCATCGAAGTGTTACGGGCACGACCTGCGAGTTCTAAGTCTCGTCAGAGACCATGCTACCACGGATGATCGATGTCACGACGTCTTCATGAAGCACATT
>JAWQFJ010025498.1:0-32500 GCA_034096865.1 Theodoxus fluviatilis | reverse complement strand
AATTCCGATTCCGTCAGGCCGAAAGGAGAACATGTGATGTGTCAGGTTTAAAAGTATTCAACCTAGCCACAAAGCTTCCAGCAGGTCCGGGTCCGATGTTGATTAAAACAGGCTTTTCTGATCGCAGTCGTTATCAGGTGAGGGTTCTTTATCTAGTCAGCTGTAACGGTTGTTAATTAAGATCGAAATACCAATCTCAGCCCACAAAGGAATTCCAATTAAAATCGCCGGTTTTTCAGATCTAGCTAGATTATCATCTCAGTCATTAGAAAATTGATTTATCAGTTTGGTTCATTCGTCAAACTTTTTTTCTTACTCGACATTCACAATTCTTTCCATTCAATTTGTGAAAACTATTTTCTCATGAAACAAATAGTCATCAAATCAGACATAACAACTAAACAATGCCCCCCCCCCCCCCCCCCCCCCCCCCTGAGTGTACGTTCATGATACAAGACTACAATCTCTCCCTCCCAACCCCCCACAAACAAGGGATAGTAAAACAGAGGATAAAACTACGAGACGAGAGAACTTTATAACTACTTATTGTCTGAGTTTGCAGTTTCAACAAAGGTTCACGTTTTGATACTACATCACCAACAGCTTAAAAGTTTCGTCATCATGCATTTATTGTACAAGTTTGTCATTCTTTAAAGCCATGCTCGGTCAGGTCGTAGCTACTATTTGTTACAATCTGCACATTCTTCCCCCCCCCCCCCCCTATCCCCACCCCCCACCCCCCCTGCGAAAAAATGGACCATGTACTTTTGTTGAGGGTAGGCAAATAGAGATCTCCTGCTCGTTTGACTGAATAGGTTGGGCCATCTACTGCACACATCATAGTTACGATCTGAAGTATATGAAAGATGCTGTCGCCTGCACATGACTGTAAAGAAACAAACGCTCTCTCTCTCTCTGTTGCCGATGGATTTAGTTTACTTTTCGACCAGATGGGAGAGCAAGGTAGACTGCGCCTCACTTCCCCTGGCATTTGCACAGAATAATTTTTACACCGCAGAATGAATGTGTGTGAAGCCTCCATTTGACAAATTTCTTTCAGTGATTCGTTTTCCTCGAAATGCCTTTCCCTGCAGTTTCTTTGTAATCTTTTCATTCACTCCTAATTAAGCCACTGTGAAACGCCTCCCTTGACCTCACCTTTCTTTTCAACACGTAGGTGCGTGGAGAAAGGTAATGGTTCTGGAAACCCACATCATTTTCTGCTTATATTATCTGTGTATTGCGTCACTGCTGACCAACAGTTGTGCTTTCATATGGATGAGGACCATGCCCACCCACCACCCACCACTTATCCAGCGTTCCGAAATCACCACAAAGGATTTACACACACTTGAAAGCCAATCAACTCTTGTGCACTGTGCATGTCTGGTGATTTCGACCTTTCAAAACTTTCCTTTCAACTAAACTGTTGAAGTGTTGCCTGGCATTTCACAGTGAAGTACGTAGCCCAGGCACAGTTTACCAAATGCTTTCTCAAAATCTTTCCAGAGTGGTTTGTTTTCCTAGATCTATCGTGGAAAAATAGACAAGAAACATTAACTTTGGAGGCACCTTTATTGATGGGGAAGAAGCAGCCGAGCAGACGATATTTCGAGGCCAAACTGGATGCAGTGATCACCACAAGGACGTTGATTTCCACAGATCTGAGGAGGGAGTGGGCTGAGGACAGGAGAACTGCAGCAGTCCCCGTGCCGCGCGCTGACGTCACCAGCTCCGACATACGTAAGACTGCGTTGCAAGTGTGGGACGCGTTGTTTAGCCTTCCTAGCTGGCAAATAATAGGCCGGTGTCAACATGCGTCAGACATTTGACTGACTTTGCATCTGCTTTCATCGTAATGACACATTTTGACACCAGCCTATTCCTCGCAAGATCTTGCAAGGTTCCTGGCGTAAACAACGCTCCCCTGCATGCAGGGCTGACAAAACAGTGGGGAAGAGGATCGAGAATCGCCTTGCATAGACGCGAAGTCTTGCGAGACATAGGCCCGTGTCAACATGTGTCAACACTTGACTGACTGAGCATCTGCTGTCATCATGATGACACATGTTGACACCGGCCTATTCCTCGCAAGATCTTGCAAGGTTCCTAGCGTAAGCAACGCTTCCCTGCATGCAGCCCTGACAACCAAGTGGCGAAAGAGGGTCCTGTTGTCACCAAGGGTTGTTGTGTGGCCTTTTTCTGATTAAAGGAGTCAGGTTTCAAGTGGGCTAGGAAACCAGTACAGCTTTCCAAATATATGACATACAGAGGAGTCAAAGCTTAAAGAAAGCTTTATCATAGACATAATCCAGAATGTGAATAAAGACACGGTTGATGTGTGTGTGTGTGTGTGTGTGTGTGTGTGTTGTGTGTGTGAGAGAGAGAGAGAGAGAGAGAGAGAGTGTGTGAGAGAGAGAGAGAGAGAGAGAGAGAGAGAGAGAGAGAGAGAGAGAGAGAGAGAGAGAGAGAGACAGTTGCATAGTAAAATACATCTACCAATACTGATATTCCAGATTTACTTCGGTTTAGCTCAGTATTGTTGTGCACAACTCAAGTGATCGATTGATATTCAGACCTCCTTTTTACAGAACCATGAATTGCTGTACCATGTACACGCCATAAAAGTGGATGTTGGAAGATTTCTCTCATACATTCATTATGAAATAATATATAGTGCGCTGCTTCTTCTGTTACACAATCCTTGATAAGCAACACTAACAGGAATTCAAACTGAAACTAACTTCAACGGAGATTTCCAAAGACTGGGAAAGAAACGGATTGGGTGGAAGGACTAGTGAGCTGACTGCAGGCACTTGCGCGTGAGACACACGTGCTTGTGCTTGTGACTACCACATATTGTAGCAAATAGGCAAACGTAAGATCATTCCAGCAAAATTAGAGAATTGTTGACGTACCCGGATATGTCAGTGTATACTAAACGTCATCTCAATAGCTTTTTTATTTTCGTGAACTTTATCTGGAAATTTAGGAGTGATCGTGAGCGACTTCAGTCGAGGTTTATGATTATTGTTCTGAAACTTGAGTTATTGAGAGAACTACCGCAGGGGTTTGAATTAAATAAACACTTGAATTCCATGAAAATACGACATGTTTGTTCAAATTTTTAATGTATACTGATAGTTCTCATATCATCCCAGTCAATTCAACTCCACTTTCCATTTTGACCAGTGAGAGGGGTTACTGACAATGAGAGTAACCTCCCTTCATTTGCTGTGGACGTCATTCTTGCAGGGGCTGCATTCGAATGCAAGGTGAAGGTCACTTCCTACAGCTGGGACGAGCGCATGGCGGACAGAGGTAGCACCCTCTACAGGCACATGGCGTTCCACATCGAGCAAGAGGTAGCCACGTCACCATGGCCCATCATCCTTCCAAAGGCTGCAAAATCCCTTGGTTCACACACAACTGTTCTGTCCCCACTCCTCTCAGCAGTGGAGCGATGTTCAAGTGGCTGTGACAGAGTCGTTTTGGCTGTGTATTCCCAGCGTTCACAGAATCTTGAACTTGATCTCGATTTAGGGCCACTGTTCAACATACATGGCCTGACACTCCACAGATTTCGTCCCAGTATCGTCCATTGATCAACTGGGGTATGGCGTTTTGAGGGCTGCCAGTGCCTGATTTGAATGAATCATAAAGGACTTTCTCTGAGTTTCTTCACTCGTCAGTTCAGGGAATTAGACTTCTAGTCCAGATTGTTCTTGTAAAAATCCGAAATATAGTCCAAGGGTACGACTCTGTGACAGCGTTACGGCTCTATTCACTGCAGTTAGCTTGGTGTACGTACGAGAAAGGGCAAACGTCCGTATAGTCGGACTTTTTGAAACCCCCAGTTGCAACAATATACCCCGTAGTTTTGTCATGGGTTGGGACTGTCAACTGCTTTTGCACACAGATTCAGACGTTATTCAAGTAAAGTGTGTCTAGTTGAAGATTACCAGACTAGTCTAAGTGAGTTATCGATGTGTCGTTGCATGGTGGAGCCTTGGTGGTGTAGGACAGGACAAAGAGAAGACGTTATAGATGCAAAATCGCCTTTTATTGGTCACTTTTCCTCCATTAATGGGTGTTCAGAACATGCTTTTTTGCCCTCTGGTCGTCAGGTTACTCTAGTGATCACTCAAAACCCGTCTTAACTCCCTGGGAAGCAGTTGGTGTTTCAAAATGTCTAACTTAGCTCTTGCAGGTGCCCAGTTTTATTCACAGTGAAGAATATCTATGTGCTTTGGCCACCATCCAAACATAGCGACTTACTTTTCATTTCTCACTTGACAAATATCACATGCACGTTTCCGCAAACGCCGCTCATATATCGCATTACATGTATGTACATGTGCACTTTGCACTGTCTGCGTCGTGGCTACAAGTTTGCGCCTCCCTACAAACAATTACCAGAAAATGCTCTTCCACTTGCAAGCTTGTCTAGTACTAGACAAAAATACGAAGCACATTGATGTCAAAAATGCATTTGCGGTGAATAATGTTCTACATCCCATTGTTTGTTTGAAGGCAAATCTTCGTGCAGTGAAATTTTACCTTTTTATTCTTATGCGAACGCTATTTAACCACAGAGCTGAGATACACTATGCAAGAGTTAGAAATGTTCTCAACTGTTTTGCAGCTGGACAAGCTTTTCCTGGGCAGCCCGATCCAAGATATCTACAACTACAGCGTCGTCCGTTCCATAGGGTACGTAAGATTATGCATGCGCTTTTAGCACGGAAACTGAATTATTGCTGGATTTGATACGAAAAAAGATGAACATGTGATTTCACGTCACTGGAAACCAAAGAGATAAAACAGTCAAGCTGAAGAAAGAGACACTCTGTTAGGGTGAACATCAGTTGTCTCTACTTAGTAGTTTTTGCGTGTTCGCGTTCGCATCTCCACTCATCTCGGTCTTTGTCCTGGTCACTATGGCGATCAGAAACTGCAGAAAATTTAGAGGGATTGATTTACGCTGCGACCACTGTTGGTATCGACAGACATTCCAAAAATGCATTTTAAAAACCTGCAACGCATTCCCTGACGTAGATCATAATAGATCAGCCATGCATTTGGGAACTGTTCAGAATGTGTTCACCTATAGTCTATGTAAATGAAATAGAAACTGAAAGCTTTGAAGCAAGTCATGTGCTGTCACTTTTCCCCATAATAGTGATTTCCCCCCTGGACGAGCCCATTTCCATGCACACAAAATCATGACAGCGATTTGAACATGAGAGGGCATCGGTGAGTTTCTTAACTAAACTGATGTGGCAGCGAGTGCCTGCAGGTTCCTTGTCAGATACGTTCAGGTACGGTGGAGCGCGCGTGATATGAGAACTTAATCGAACCATCTCGTACCACCTCCCATTATGCTAGCCAGCATTCCCGCATTCTCACCAGACAGGACAACATGCTGACACATTTACCTTGTAAGTGGGCAGAGGTTGCATAACAGCATGATGGTATTCAGTTCAGTCTGTCCATATTTTCCTTGGTCTTCCTTTTATAGCAGTGAATTAACACTCACCTGTACCATGTGACAATGATATGTCTAAGGGAGATAACCCGGACAACCTGTTCCTGCCACATAGAATAGTTCACGGAGATGCAATGTTGTTCTCGACTGTATGACAGAAAACTTAGCCAAATATTACTCACTCACAAACATACACGCGTGCGCGCATGCAATCACACGACGCACGCACATATACATATGTAGGGATGGACGCATGCACAAGTGAAAACTTACTCTAAGGTGACTCTCTCTCTCTCTCTCTCTCTCTCTCTCTCTCTCTCTCTCTCTCTCTCTCTCTCTCCTTGTGTGTGTGTGTGTGTGTGTGTGTGTGTGTGTGTGTGTGCGCGCGCGCGCGAGTGTATGTGTGTGCGTTTCTATGCATGTATGGGTATGGTCGTATGAATCGATATCAAAAACAAATTATTGACTGCACATTTTCTTTCTTGGCGCTTCGAGTTTTTCATCCTAGTCAACCCTTTGTTGACTTTGTGCCAACATCATGCACACACCGGATTTCTGAGTTTTCTCTGTTTGTCTGTGCTTCAGCCCCGACGACAGCGCGGTCGGGGTGGATTTCCAAATAGCTGTCAAGGAGTCTCATGCAATTACCGCCCCTGAGTTGGCGGCGCTGATGAAGGGGGCGCTTCGGCACAGACTCCGCCACCAGGGCTCCTCGCGATTGACCTTTGACCCCCAAAGTGTGGTCATATTTTCCACTTCAGAGTCTGGTACGGTTGAACAGTTTTCTCTTGAACTTGCAGAATGTTTTATTTTGCATGCTGTCTTCTGAGCGTCCTGTTCCATGAATGTTGTTTGCTGCACCATGCTTTGATGAAAACATCAGCAATGTATGAACAAAATCTGCAAAGGCTGCCGTGTGTGTGTGTGTTTGCATGTGTGTGTATGTGTATGTGTTTGTATGTGTGTGTGTGTGTGTGTGTGTGTGTGCTCGCGCGGGCGCACGTGTGTGCGCGTGCGTATGTGTGTGGTGTGTGTATGCGTGTGGTGTGTGTATGCGTGTGTGTGTGTGTGTGCGTGCGTGTGTGTGTGCGTGCGTATGTGCGTGTGTGTGTATGTGTGTGTGCGTATGCGTGTGTGTATGTGCGTGTGTGTGTATGTGTATGTGTGTATGCGTATGTGCGTCCGTGCATGCGTGCGTGCGTGCGTGTATGTGAGTGTGCGTGTATGTGTGTGTGCGTGTGTGTGAGCATATACGTGTGTGTGTGCGCGTGTGTATAGGCTTGCGTGCGTGTGTATGTGCGTGTGTGTGTATGTGCATGTGTGTATGTGTATGTGTATGTTCGTGTGTATGTTTCTCGAGAACTGGCATTCATTTAAGGGACACTCAGCAACACAGCATAAAAATCTATAGAAGTCTGTCACCTTGAAATATGTTCGAGAGATCTCCAAAACATTGCTCCTGCGCGAGCATGGAAATGCTTGAAAGCCATGACTTTTCATACTCCAAGAGATCATGACAGCTTAGTAGCGAAATCTCAATTGAAAGAGTGTGACACTAATATAGGGTTAACGGGGCGCGAGGCCGGGTGTATGTGCAAATGTTCATGTATTCGATTTTTAAATGGTAACGGTGTCTTTAGCATCCATCGAAAGTGTCAGAACACCCAAATATTCACTCGCAGATTATTTAGTTCAATTTTTCAAGAAAAGAAAACTTATTGCTACTCTTGCTGCGATTCTCTGGCCTCTGAATTACTGATTTTCGTGTATCTAATGTCGACGTTTAAGTATGTTTAAAGAGGTAAATTTGTGCTGTTTCTGCATCAACAACTACAACAACAAGAACAAACCAACACACAAAGAAAAAAGTTGTCAAAATTGCATACTTTCTTAATATTCTAAAGTCGTTAAAGTTCTTTCGACTACGCACATCCAGATGCCAAACTTTATTTCCGACTAATAGCAGCATTTGTTTTATTTATAATTCACAACAACGATGTATTTGAAGGACTGCCATATATTTTGTGTGTTTGCCATGCACACCATGCACACAGTTTACAGGCCAGTCTCTTACGACCTGAGTGTCTTTTTGGAAACTGTACTTTGCGTTGATGCCTGTGGTAAGATCTGTGCAAAAGTGTGTGCTATGTGCGAGGCGTGGGTGGTGTTAATCGCCACACGTAAGACGTATCACATGCAAGTCCTGTGCGGACTTACGTAGACTTCTTTCTACACGTATGCACTTGACAAATCTCATCTTTGCATGATCTGCTTTCTATTTTAGATCAAGACACCACCGTACAACAATCGACCGCGGGCACCAGCGGTGTGACGGAAAGGTCGACCGTTTCAAGCGCGTCAGTTGGGCCAACGCAGAGGAGGCGACCCAACGAAGGTTCCTCATGGCCAACTCTAGACGTCTCAACTGTGAGTGACGTCAGCCATGGTGATGATGCAACCGATGTTGACGTTGTGACGTCAAGTGGACCTGTGGACAGCACAAGCAACTCCCGGGAAGTCCACGAGCGTCCATCTGCTTCGGCCGAGATGCCTGTTGCCACTCGTGTGCCCTCACTTTCCCATGAAACCAGCACACCTGCCGCACGGAGTGATATTGAAAAACACGTTGTGAGGGAATCTGAGATCACCACAGTTGGTATGGACGTCTTGGACGCAGCAGACGCTGACTTGACAGATTCGCTCACTGAAAAGGACAAACTTTTCGAGAAGAGTGGGAAACTGGACGGGGGAAAACAAGGAAACAACATCGAGCTTTCGGAAAGTGACCTCAAAATAAACAGGACGGGATCTTTTTCAGCCCCGTTCAACAACAAAACGGATATGAGCAATACGACGCCAAGCGGTGGAGGAGGACTCCCCGGCGTGCCAGACTTCCCCACGACCACGCACGACAACGACGTTGAGTTTCCCTGGCCAGACCCCGAAACCGAAAGCGGCGGAAACATGAGCAGCAAGAGCTACGAAGAGAAAAAACAGCCGCAGTCGGAATCGATCATGGACAAAATCGACAAGGGCGAGGTCCAGGTGCATGAGATGCAGGGGCTAGGGGAGACAAACAGCAGCAGTCAAGAACAAAATACAACTTCGCCAGGCTCAGACCTAGTCGCCAGGTCTGGCAGCTCGAGATCAGGCGTCACCGGACACGGCCTGACGGGTGAAACTCCAGGCCGGACACCTGCCAGGCCGGAAGTATCGACGTCCACAGCAGGGGACCATGTTGTCCCCACACGCGTACAGTCGGCAAACGACACGGACACTGGAAACTTTGTTTTCTGGGAAGGAGAGACTCAGGTGGATGTTAGGACACGGAACAACGACGAGGATCACGTGACCCAGAGTGGAGACCGCGTCGTCGGCGCCACTGTCTCTGCGACTGTGGGTCTGGTCGGTCGCCATGGAAACTCATCCACACATTCAGGCTTCCTTGGCACTCTTGGAAGCATAGAGGTGACAGCAGCAAATGACGCAGTGAAAACAGCTCCCGATACTACAGTCCCCAGCATGCGGATGCCAGCCAATGAAAGCATGCCAGATGTGTTGGAATCAAGCAACGAAAGTAAAACACCAACACTAGATGGAGAAGATGGGAAGGACTCATTTGCAACTGTTAGTGACATTGACATGACTGTAAAACCGAACGACACACTAACACCCACACAAAGCAAAACTGGTTTGGATGCGGCTCCAGAACGTTCAGGAAGCATCGACACCACTAATTCAACACACGAACAAAAGTCAGAAATCCAAACATTGAATTCAACCGAACTCAACGAGCAAGACGATGTAAATCTGTCAGAGGCTGTAGTCACCTCTGTGACAACTAACAATCTGAAAAACGTTTCACATGACCACGAAAACACCTCCGTTTTATCTAGCTCATTTTCTCCTTACGACGACACCACGTTAACCACACACACGCCAGGACAAGAGCAAAGCTCTCCAGGAGTGAAACCTGAGAGCCACGCGACCCTTGCGGGCCAGCACCACAGGGAAAAGGAAGCACGATCGGACGAGTACGACTTCATGGGCGACACTGATGCTGGGGAAAACTCAGGCGGCGTCGAGTTGAACCACACCGCGGTGACCGTCCCCGGCTGGACACAGAGACCGTCTCCGGATGAGCACGACGCTCTCCACGCTGACCAGAGCATGGGAAATGCGTCTGAGACGGAGGCGCGGCCATCTGATGAAGTAGCGAGGTCTGGCAGCCCAATGAACGCAAGCGACCCACACCCTCCTGGAGACAGCATTACCGCAACGAGAGCCAAAGCTCATAAACTTTCCACAAATGACAGTTCTGTCGGAAGCACCCTCGGTTCGACCTCTCTGTTTAGTGGCTCGGCAACCACTACCACTCTAAGTGAAAGTGATTTGACCTCCCCATCATTAAACATGAGCACGCCTGAAGAAACAGAGGTCTTCCTGGTAGACAGAGCTCAACCTACTCTGGCAAAAAATATCTACTACCCTCAAGAATATCCGCAGTACACTGGGCGGGACAATCAGACCAATTCCCATTTGAAGGATTTTGGTTCGATGAATCCGAGAGAGCCAAATACTTCTGATGGGCATCCTCCTGATGGGCATGTTTCCAGCAGTGCCAAAACCGAGAATGACAGTCGCACCTACGATATCAGCATCGGAGAAAATGAAACCTCACACGGTATTCTAGAAAGTTTCACGGCAAGTCCTGATCGTACACCCAGCGACTCCTCTGCTGGCATGGAGGTTGGCAAAGCCATCCAGTCTACTGTAGATAGCGACTCCTCCACAGAAGGCACCCCAGCCAGGGGAAAAGGGCAAGACAGAAAACCCAACATTCAGGTCACTCAAAAATACACATTTGACACACATGAACGGCTTGGCCAAACCGATACTGCAATAATACCAGGAGAAAATATCGAAAGCTCCACGATTAGTGTATTTCCCGAGAAATCACCCCAAAGAGATAATGCAGACATCAGCAAAGAAGCAGAAGCTTCTGGCGACGATTCATTAATGACTACTGCAAAAAATACAGCCAGCAACTGGAGCACAGTTAAAGGAATCAACCTCACATATAGTGACGGAAACAGTACCGAAACATCGAATAATTCAGCGACGGAGTATTCGCAGAACAACCTAGATGATAAGCAGTTGTACGCGGAATCGAGTTCTGACACCTGGACAGGCGGACAGATCGAAAGGAGGGTCAGGATTCCTACAGAAGCGCACCAATCGAATTCAGAGAATAAAAGCATCAGTCCTGATGATATTACCGTTGAGGACATAGGAAACAATACATTGATAGAACTGACGTCAAACATCACACTACCCACCAGCAAAAACGACGACAACATTACGAGCACGTCTTTTGAGGAAGCAGTGTCTAATAGCGGCGACCTGCGTAATGAAGGCACGTCTTTGCCAGGTGACAGTACATCACAGAGACGTCATGAAGTCAATTTCACGTTAGCATCATACCAGGCAAATTCATCGGCCACCGCTGACCCAGCAATATATGCCAACCAAAGTGATGATCTCTTAGACGGCAACTATTCTCTAGATAATTCTACTCTAACCGATTCTCCATCTCTGGCGAGCCTCTCCGAGGAAACGGCTGATTCGTTCAGGGAAAAGGTCCTGTCCAGGCCTCCTAAAGAACCAACGCTGCTGACTTCCAAAAGCGGAGGGCGATACTTAAGAAAGGAAGCCTTGTCTAGAAAATCTACAGCCATTCTTTCTCCGTCGTTGGACATCAGGCCCCAAGAGCAAAGAACGTTGCCACGACTGCCTTCCCCGTCACCTTCCGGCCTCCTCAGCCTGGACCTCCTGCCGGGGCTGCTGGACACGCCGGCTCTGGGCGGCGACGTTGGGGAGGACGAACTCGGCCTAGACGGACTGCCCCAGCTTCCCCGCGAACGTTCTGCTAGTGTCCCTGAGGACGGCAGAAATGGCAAACCGGGCCGGAACAGAAAGCTGCCTGCCTTGCGAACAGATGCTCCCTGGACTGTCGGCGGAAGAAAGGAGAAACCGCTTCCTACTGACGGTTCTTTCTCCTTTCCAGAATCCCGCAAGGATCTCCTTCCAGTTGTCCAGCCAGTGGGCATGGGCAAACACGGCATTCCCGTGAAGATGGGAGGGCAAACCGCTGATGGAGGCTCTGGAGAGGCGGTGGGCTCCGAGCAAACCCAGAACCCTCTTCGTATGATGCACGAGGCGTGGAGGAAGTCTGCTGACGTGGCTCCGGGCTTCGTGGATGACAGTATGGAGAGAAGCACGGGGACGGAGGCGCTCAGTCTGGATAGGACTAACAGTCTGGCGTCTCTTGATATACCGCAAGATTTCATGCAGCGCTCAGACGTTGAAAACCTCATGAAGAGCGTTTTGCGCGGAACTCAGGGCGCCGGTCAGCAAGAGAAGGCGAGCGAGATTTCTGCAGGAGACAGCGATCTGGGTGATCTGTCGTTGACACAGCACGAAATGCACGAATACCGCATAGGAGATGAAAAGCTATTGGGAAACCCAGAGAGAGCCACGTCCAGCTCGGATGCACAGCAGGACGAAACGGCGCCCTTAATGGACTTCAAGAAGGAGAACCCTGACGGACCTGGCCTTGGTTCCGACGATGCTGACTGGGCCGTCGCCAGGTCAGGCTCCATCAGTGGCCTAGACTCAAGTCAGGCCGATGGGCAACACATGGGAAAATATTTTCCAGCGGACGGGAAGGAGGGAAAGGGGGAGGGGCGCTCCGGAGCAGCTGCAGACAACATCCAGTACTCCCAGCCCCAGCTGGCGTCTGCAGCTGAGGGCAAAGAGGCAGAGTCAGGACTGACTAAGACTGGCGTCACCATGAAAGATTCGGGCTTTCTGAAAAACGTTGCCGGCGTAAAAGAAGCGGTGTAGAAGTCAAGTGCCTTCAGAAACGGGGAAGTAGAACTCAGTTACCTGATAACCCCTCCATCCCACCCTTTAAAAATTTCTTTTCTCTCTTTATATTTCTCGATCAACTTTCCACACATTCCCCTCCCCCGCCTCGACCTGCATCGCCCCCTCCCCTTTCCCATCCACTCCACTCCGCTTCTTTCTGTTCTTTATCGCCTCTCTTTAGTCTCGTCTTTAAATTTCCTCTGCCTTTGCTCGTATTCTATTAATTTCTTCGTGTCATTTCCCCCCCTACCATTCACTTCCCCGCTCCTGCAAAAAATGCGCATACTAGAGACCTATTTTGTGACAAAAGGACAGAAATCGGTGCACAGTAAAAGCCGAGATGGTACTTTGCACATTTATGAACTGCATGGGAGACAGAGAGAGAGAGGGAGAGAGGGGGGGAGGGGAGGGAGAGAGAGAGAGGGAGGGGGAGAGAGAGAGGGAAAGAAAGACATCAACGGTGTTTAAAACTCCGAAAACAAAACAAATATAATAATATCTGTGACTTTGTGTCAATTGATTGAAACTGTGCATTTCAGATCATGGAAACAGCATGATTTTGTGCACTGCATAACTCTTTCCAGTCAATATAAACGTGGATTTTGACAGAAAGTAGCCTGAAATATTCATGCAAATATCACTATGTATGTTTGTGTTCCCATAGCCTGTGTGTGTTTTCAGTACACAGCACAACAGATCTGGCAGGACTAGTAAGAACGTCGCTCTAGCCAAAACCTGATTGTTTAGTAAGAACTTGACTTGCTTCATCTTCCTCCACGATTCGGATCCAACAGCTCAGTACGTCGTTTTCCCGCTCACTTGTAACTAACAATGCAAGCTTCTTTTCTTCTGCAGCTCATGATTTGGGCAAGATGAAAACGAATGAAGATCAGTGCACCTTGCTCATTTAAATTTTTTACAATTTCGCAGAACAGAGATATTGTTACAAATATCGTCTTAGTTTTGTATCATCAGCATACGACGATTACAAAATGCTATCGGAGAATCAAATTTGAAACAAAGAGATGTATTTAAACTATGTAGGTATGTGGACTGAATTGACCGAGGCAAGCAAAAGAAGTCTAACACTGAAAGCAAGTCCAAGAAAAAGACTCCGAGCAGAGGGCCGAAACAGTCCATGTCAAACAGTGGAGTTGCCACTATTTGTAAATGCTCTGCGTTTCATTCGCACGTAGTTTTATAGTTTTGTACATTTTTGTCAAGTAACAATAAATTTTGGAAATGTATTCCCATTGGGAGTTTGCGTCGTGTTTTCATGTTAGGGTCTGCGTGCCAGAGCAGGTTCTTGCAAAGGGTGTGCATATGTGCTCGACTGCGAGTGTGCCTGCATGAATGGAAATATCTAACGCTGAATAATGGCCATGTATGCAATGTTCAGCGCAATTGTCTGTTAAGTAGTTTTAATACCCAAAGCGACTTGCGCAATATCAGTACTCGACAAAATTTTGTATTGTGCCATTGTACAGTAGTGGAGCGCAAACAAATTGTATGCATTTCGTAATAATGCATGTCGACCGAGTATTTCTATCGCAAAGAGCTTCTATTGTTAGGAACTTCATTTGGTGATACTGAGCCACTAGTGAGGCACCGCTAGCTTCTGCAGCAAAAGTGAAGCCCTATGTACATGTAGAACCCGCACCTTCAATGGGAGTTCCTGCCTTGCCTCCCGCTCACGCAGCAGCTTGTCAGTTTGGATCACGAGCAAAGCTGCACCATAACTAGCTACACTGGGTTATTCAGTCTACCCTCAAAACTTGATAGAGGAACCACATGCCTGAGGCATAAATGTATCATTATCTTTCAACTAAGTGATGCAATCATTTACTTATACGTCCAGTCGATAGCTCATGTTCATTTCGAGGTCTCATTGGGGTTTTGTTTGTTTGTTTGTTTTGGTGACTGTTGACTAAAATACCAGCCATGATGTACAAATGTCAGGAACAATCCCATCGCCCCTTACCCCTATCCTCACTCCTATCCCCAATCCCTACCCACCCACCCCCTACCCCCAACCCCCACCCTCTATCCTCACCCCCACCCCCTACCCCCACCCCCACCTCCTACCCTCACCCCCACACCAAGAGGAGCTGGGACCGATTCCTTGCTTGCTTGCTTTCGTGTCTGCGCTTGCTGAACCGAGACAGTGATCACTGCTCTCTGCTGCCAATGGTGACTAGGGGGCCTTTCTTTCTGTCTCTCTCTCGCTTTCTCTCTCTCTCTCTCTCTCTCTCTCTCTCTCTCTCTCTCTCTCTCTCTCTCTCTCTCTCTCTCTCTCTCTCTCTCTCTCTCTCTCTTCTCTCTCGCTTTCTCTCTCTCTCTCTCTCTCTCTCTCTCTCTCTCTCTCTCTCTCTCTCTCTCTCTCTCTCTCTCTCGCTCTCTCTCTCTCGCGCGCGCTCTTCTCTCTCTCTCTCGCTCTCTCTCTCTCCTCTCTCTCTCGCTCTCTCTCTCTCTCTCTCTCTCTCTCTCTCTCTCTCTCTCTCTCTCTCTCTCTCTCTCTCTCTCTCTCTCTCTCTCTCTCTCTCTCTCTCTCTCTCTCTCGCGCGCGCGCGCGCCGCGCGCGCGCGCGCGCTTTCTCTCTCTCTCTCTTTCTTTCTCTCTCTTTCTTTCTTTCTCTCTCTCTCTCTCTTTCTTTCTCTCTTTCTCTCTCTCTCTCACTCTCTCTCTCTTTCTTTCTTTCTCTCTCTTTCTATCTCTCTCTTTCTCTCTCTCTCTCTCTCTCTCTCTCTCTCTCTCTCTCTGCCTTCTGTATTGCCATCGGCACTCCTCCTGCACACTGCTGCTGGCCATTTGGCATTTGGAGAGTAAATAATCTTGAAAGGCTGTCTACTGTCACCTACTTAACTTTGCATTGTTTGAAAACAAACTGTTCCCACGCTGGCAGTGCATTCTTTGATCTTCTATAACATCAATATGATTTGCTCGGTCAGATGATGAGGCTGAGGCTTTTTCAAAGACAGTCAAAAGACGAGAACTCTTTCTCCTTCACTTTATTGTGCTTTGTTAGGACACGATCAAGCAGTGGACCTCAAAACGTATTCTCCTTATGAGGTATCTGACTTCTCGAGACCAAGAAGGATCTTGGAAGAACTGTCAGCTGGGTTTCATGGCCACATATCAATCAATGCCCAAAGCATTTCCTCGACAAAGACACGTAGCTTTAGGAATAGAAGAACAAAGCCAGGTCAGGAGAAGTAAAATGAGGACCAGAGGAGGCGAGGAGATCTCTCTCCAGAGCTTGACTGAGTAGAGGTTGCAGCCCACTTGCACAGCCGATGCTTCTGAGTGCATTGTCAACGCCAAAGCTTGAAACGAAGGAGAGAGTCCCATGTGACGAACAGAATGGGAAGTGCAGCTTGTAGATGATCTGAAAAGCCAAAAGGGTTTTCACTTTAATAGCAGATGGAGCATTGGTACTGACACGAATGCGATAAATCTGTCACTGGCAATACCAGATTGGGTCCAAGATGAAATAGGAAAAACAAGCGCAGCAGCAGACTTGCGGCAGCCATCCGGAAAGAGGCAAAAGGCAGTAGGGATCCTAAGTTTCCGTTCGTATTATTGGTCAATGAAACCAGATTAAAAACTGGTAATCATTACACGTGGTGGCATTTATCGTTGCTGTTGATGAAGAGGGACTCTTCGGAATGCACACAAGAGTGATGTCTAGATTCTCTCATCACCAGTTTGGTTCTTACAACCAAAAGATGCCGGCTTATGAGAACCTCTGAAACTCAAAACACAATGGTTTCTGTTGTAAAGAAGAAGCTGCTAGGCAGAGCCACGGTCAATGGCGGCAAAAATGCAGTCGTGATGCCAACTGCATGAAGTGGGACACAAACGCAGCACTTACCAAATATTCTGCTAACTTCTCAGTGTTGTTCAAATATGCTAGATACAAACATTGTTGATCTGTTTCCTGTGCGGCTTTTATTATATTTTTACTTTATCGTGTTGTGAACATATCTCACCGGTTGAGACATGTGTATCTTAACGAGCATCTCGGAGGCCCTTGAATACGAGCTTAAAATAAAATGATCAACAAACTTACCCAGCAAACTCAATGGGTGCTTTGATTGTTTAAATAATACATCGGAGGCAGCAGAGTACAAGATGCTGCTGATGCTGCTGCTGATGGTGGTGGTGATGGTGATGGTGATGGTGATGGTGATGCTGCTGCTGCTGCTGCTGATGATGATGGTGATGATGGTGGCGGTGGTGATGGTGATTGTGGTGATGATGATGGTGATGATGATGATGATGATGATGATGATGATGATGACGGTGATGACGGAGATTGATGGTGATAATGATGCTGATGGTGCTGCTGCTGCTGCTGCTACTGCTGCTGCTGATGGTGATGATGATGGTGATGATGATGGTGATGATGATGGTGATGATGATGATGATGATGATGGTGATGGGGATGATGGTGACGTTGATGATGGTGATGATGGTGACGATGGTGCTGCTGCTTGCTGCTGCTGATAATGATGATGAAAAAAGATGTAGTTCATTTCTTTAGATATGCAGCCGGCTCTGTGTGCATTAAAAGAACACTGACGAACAAAATACGAATGATTCACATCACAATTACATACTTATATACTTATGTACATGACGTTAAAAAACACACACGTAGAAAGAGGAGCTCCAAAAAGCAAAGAATCTAGCCTTTAAATGAGTATGCACTTGAGCGTGCACATGCACACTCTCACATTCACGCAGCTATACGCTTGCATCCTTACCCACAGACTTGCAAGTACAGGTCTAAACAGAGGAATGCACAATGAATAACAACTAAAGAAGCTATTGAGAGAGCACCATGATTCAGTCGAGAGAACTTTAGTTGTTTTCAACCCTCGTGCTTTTGTATCTCTATTCTCGTGTCTCTCCCCTACATCTACATTATTACAAGATTGAAGCAGGGCCATGTATATCCGAACGTTTTTAAAAAAGAGGAAGGAGAAATAGAATCCAACAGAAATAAATACAATAACAGCAAACAAGATGTTATATTATGAAATGCATGGACATCGATTGAATCGTACATAAGATGACATATATGACTGGCATAATTTAAATTTTCTTTCTCTTTCGCGCGCATGCGCATCCCTGATTTGTATTGTAATGACTTCCTATTCATCGCTCCACACAAACTATCAAACATTATGGGAAACTGTTTTGAAGGGTGGAAAATGACGTTAGTCTTGACTGTTTGGAGAGATGTGAGGAACTGTGCGAGAGCGTCTTGCAGACAGAGCTATTCGAAATAGCATTTCCGAGGGGAGAAGGTCCCAGAGATAGACTGTTGTGTAGTCACTGATTACAAAAGCTAGCCACGCTGTATACTTATCTGGCCTGGGCGAGAAGCTGGAGGCAGCATAGCAGTTGTAATACGAGAAACCAGGGCTCCCTTTGCAGAGCCATGAGGGAACATGAACCCAGTATGCAGAACGGGTCAGAGCACAGAACCTTTGTAACCTGGCAATCTTGGCGACTGGCTGAACGGCGGGATACGATTTACAACCGCACATTCTAGAAAGGATGAAAGCAAGCACTAATTTAGCTGCTGCTGCTTCATATTCGTGTCCTCAGATATGCTTGCCTGCAATCTGATTACATAGCTTTCTGTACATAATGTCAGTGTGGAATGACAGGAGGCAACTGAACTGATAAAGATGAACTGGTCAGTCGTAATGAAAGAAGCAACCTCATTTAGAGAAAGTCTCTTACGAGGTTTAAGTTTGTTGATCTAATGGAGATAAAAAGAGAGTTTACTTTAAGTACTCACGCCACGGCGCCACGAAGTATGGTGGGTGAGCTGTCCAGACGTGACGAGAGCTGGGCAGTCACCCTTCTTCATCAGTCCCTGGTCGTAGATAGCAAACACATGCTTTTTGCAGTGAGCACACAAACGACACCGTGTGGCTCCTTCTTTCCCTCTCCCCCCCTGGTCGTCACGTGTAAGAGGGTCTCGAGACCTCCGTCCAAAGTAACCTGCATCAAGGTCAAGGCCATGGACAAGGACACTGGAAGTCGTGGCAATGCGAGGCTGTGAAGACGTCAGTACGTAGACAGGACTCAAAAGCAAAGGGAGCGGCAATATGGAAACGATGCATTTATTTCATTCTTGTAAGTGCAAATGTAGGGGTTAACCCATTTGCCACGAAGGGTTCTTGGTCCAGCTAATTAACAAGAAGAAAAAAAATCCTCTTCCCCTACCCCTCCCACCTGCCGACCACCTCCCTCCAAAAGGGACTTTTTCGAGGTACCAGTTTAAGTCTAGTATGTTTTCCATCTTCGCGCAGTGAGTCATTGACAGTGCCGTATTAGACTAAGAATACAGATAACAATCTTTTCCACTGGAAACATCGGGGACACAGGCTGTTTCTTTTGTCTGGCACACGCAGAGGTTCACCACGACTGGAACCCTTCGACGTTCCTCACATCAGCTCAGCCGAAAATGCTGCAAGGGAGACTGGGGACTGCGCTGGATCTTGAAGACTTGATTTGTGGGCAAGACTGATTGTCATGCAGTCCCCACTCACTCTCGATCTCCGCAGCTCTGCTGTGACACAAATGCAATCTGCCCCACCTCGAGAAGACTGACGGATAACCCCCGCATAGATGTTCTGGAAGTTACCAGCAGCGCCCGAGAAGAGCCGCAGCATCGTTTGCTGCAAGGCTATGCCAGGACTGCAGGGCTGACTGCTTTCTGACGTTAGCATCCTCACGGTGAGTTGGGTCGCGTTGCATGAGTCTGGTATCTCTCGAGTTTGATGAGGAAACCTATGAAAGCGCGAAACAAGTGGGCTGCGCACAACTTCTCGCTCGCAAGGAGACGTGAGTATTTGCGAGGCGGCTGTGGAGTTATTTGCCCGCGGCTAGCGGGCAAATTCAAAATGGCGGAGTCCATGCGCTTAGGGGCACTGGTGTACTGTGTATGTTCCGGTTAAAAAAGAATGAATACAAAATCTTACACTGCTCTCGCTGTATTCCGCTATTCTCCTTGCCTTGAAGCAAGAAAATGAAAGTTTTGTAGTCTTCCTTCTACTAAAAAGCTACAAAAGTATGTTTTTTGCAAGAATTTCACGAACCTATTCGGAAATGCGGTAAGTGTCTGGACTATATTAGTCATTACTTTGTTATGGTTGGTTCGATGAGCAGGGTGAAATACTGTATCTGCCGCTTTTTAGTGGTTGGAAAGACACACAACTTCCATCTTCCTACCCCCAGGGCAAGGATGATAGCGGAATAGAGCGAAAGAAAGAGAACATTAAAAAGAAAACAAACAAACAGGAAACGTACAGTGCACCAGTACCCACTTAAGAGTATCGATGCACAATACTGTCTACACAATTGCCTACGTTTGCATCCGGGTTGCTTTTTTATTTTTCACAAAGTTTTGTGCAGTTCGAAATGTCACACTGGTATCTTCTATAAAACTGTCGTGATGTCAATATCGTCAGTTGATTCGGAGAAAAAGAATTGTTTCATCAACTCTTGCCAGGACACAGCCATGTAGTTCTCTCGGACTTCCGCCTTGCTGAATGCTGCGCTCCACGACCTGGGGGCGCGTTTCCTACGCTAGGTACCCTCCTCGAGGCCAAGCCGAGAGCTAGGCAAAGACGTCTAAGAAACGGCCAATCATCAGTTGGCAATGTGGAAGTCCGAGAGAACATGGCTGAGTCCTGGCGTGAGAGTCGGGGAAGAATTTGCTGATAGACGAAATAACTGACGATACAGACATCATAGAAGTTTTTCACTCGATATAATATATCATGGTGACATCTCGAATGACACGGGAACTTTTTTAAAGAAAAGAAAGCAACCCATGTTCAATTGTAGACAATTTTGTCGAAAATGTTGTGCGTCGATACACTTCAATCAAATCGAGGGACACAATTCAGAGAGTGGACATGCACGTTGATTCGTGTTTGCAAACGAAAACAAAAATGTCGACAGCGTTTGTCCAGAAATAATCTATACCCATACTCCTCAAGATATGTTAATAAACACGCGAACAGCAAATACTTCTGTGTATGTACGCTTTTCCATTTTCGGACAGTAAGAAGCACATTACAGGCACTGCCGTGTATTAGCGGCAACCCAATTGGTACTGTCACCGCATTTTGCGATTATCCTGGTCTCTGCCGCTAGACGCGGTGAGGTACATCCGGAGCTATCTCGGCCACCCTCCTTCGCAGCGAATGCCTCCTTATGAACGAGACGCCGTAGACAACACCTAGCCCTCGAGTTTCCTGCGAGATCCCTTGCAAAGGAAACTCGCCCCGGGGCTTGCTTTAGACTGCGTCGCGAGAAGCGTACGAGTGACGTCACGACGGAGGGTGGTGCCGGTGCTGACGCTTGTTGCTCGCAGCGTCCTCTATGACGGGCTCAGACGGCGGCCAGCAGGAGGAGCGCAGAGTCTACACAATTCTCCCGCACGCCATGGAACCTAAGGTAGGTTTTTCTTTCCGGTGTCTCTGTAATCGAATGGCTTTAGAGAAAGACAACTGCTCTACATTTCGAGAGTGTCTGCCTTGGTACGTTCGAACGTGTGCGAACATGGAAAGGTGCGAGTGCGTGGATACTAACTTGTGGCTGAATGTGTTTGTGCGTGCATAGATAGACAGACAGAGACACATTAACAGACTGAGACGGACGGACGGACGGACGGACAAACGTGTATGCACATGAGTGTTAGAGTGTTTGTTCATGCCACCATTAGAATGGGAATTACACTTTCGTTGTAATGTTGCGCCAGCATACACACACACACATACACACACACACATACACACACACACACACATACACACACACACACACACATACACACACACACACACACGCACACACACACACACACACACACACACACACACACACACACACGCACATGCACAGGCACATGCACATCTGTTGACTTTCCGAGATGCCAGAGTTTGAATTGACAGGGGAATGATAAATCTTTGTTTCTCATCTCCATCATGTTGAAATATTTATAATCTCCCTCACGTTTAAATGTTTCTCACCTCCTCCATGTTGACATGTTTCTCATCTTCATCATATTTGCATTTTTCTCGTCTCAAACATGTATACATGTTTCTCATCTCCATCGTGTTGATATATTTCTCATTTCCATCATATTTACATTTTCTTGTCTCCATAATGTTTACATGTTTATCATCTCCAACATTACTACATACTTTCTTCTCCAACATGACTACATCTTTCTCATGTCCATCATGTTATTTGTTTCTCATCTCCAACATGACAACGTGTTTCTCATCTCCAACATGACAACATGTTTCTCATCTCCAACATGACAACGTGTTTCTCATCTCCAACATCACTACATGTTTCTTATCTCCATCATGTTTACATGTTTCTTATCTCCATCATGTTTATATATTTCTCATCTTCCTCATGTTTACGTATTTTTTAACCCCATCATGTTGACATATTTCTCATCTTCCTCATGTTTACGTATTTTTTATCCCCATCATGTTTACACATTTCTCATCTTCCTCATGTTTACGTATTTTTTAACTCCATCATGTTTACATATTTCTCATCTTCCTCATGTTTACATATTTCTCATCTCCAACATGTTTACATATTTCTCATCTTCCTCATGTTTACATATATCTCATCACCAACATGTTTACATATTTCTCATCTCCAACATGTTTACATATTTCTCATCTTCCTCATGTTTACATATTTCTCATCTTCCTCATGTTTACATATTTCTCATCTCCAACATGTTTACATATTTCTCATCTTCCTCATGTTTACATATTTCTCATCTCCAACATGTTTACATATTTCTCATCTCCAACATGTTTACATATTTCTCATCTCCAACATGTTTACATATTTCTCGTCCTCCTCATGTTTAAGTATTTTTAAGCCCATCATGTTTACATATTTCTCATCTTCCTCATGTTTACATATTTCTCATCTCCATCATGTTTACATGTTTCTCATCTCCAACATGATGACATGTTTCTCATCTCCAACAACAGAAAGTGCGTGACAACAGGAGGTGGTTTTTGTTTACAAATGTCTTACGTGCTTCGATGATGCCAATGTCTTCTTGAGACTTTACTGAAATGGATGTCCACGGGTCATATAGCGCTCTTGATCACTGGTTTGCCGTCACGGGATTTCGACTCACACCTGTTGATGGCTGCAGGAAGATGGGTCAACGTCTTAAAAAAAGATGGTTCCACTTTTTCTGTAAAACGTTTAAGAAGAAAAGCTCTAGTTGCGTGATATCCAGACTGCGAGGTGAGCTGGGGCAGAGGGAGAGTTACGCTGTCCCAGGAAGTCCCGCGTGGCCAAGTAGCGTGGGGGCGAGTGCTGTCCTGCTGCAACAGGTGGCCTGCATGGCGTAAAAGGAAACGACATCTCGTGACTCAGAGCTTCTTCGTTGTAACGATTAGAATTTACCCCATTTCTGCAGTCACAGCCTTCGCTTCGTAAACAGCCTCACCCATGTCTTTGGTGTATGCCAATGACGCCCAATAAGCTGCACATCTTCGCCTGCCCAAAGGTACCGCTCACTGGCATCCGGGGTCTTTGCCATGCCCTTGTAGGGCTATCTGCTGGATCCGGGCAGAAAGGGCTCTTTTCGCCCAGAGCACCGAACGCTACTCACGACTCAGTTGTTCGACATGCTGTGCCCCCTGCTTCCGTTTTTGACGGTGTCGGTGAAGAGGACCAAGGCTCCCAGCAGATCGTCTGTGCTGCCAATGTCGGCCAAGCAGCAGCGCACTCGCGTGGCCTTTCAATTGTCTGACTTGAATAACCTTGATTTTCCTGGTCTTCGCCGGCAGCGTCAGATGAAGGGCAGACATTGTGCATTACCTACACGATCTCTAAGACTTCTCGTCTCTGGAGATCTGCTAGACAGTGGTGTCACTGGCTTGAAAAATGTTGGTAATGCTTTAATTGTCAGAAATGTGCACGCTCGTAGCTGTTGCGATCTCTCTCCACGACTGACTGGCTTGAAGACGATCCGTCTCGCACTTTGGCTTTAGTCCACAGCCTTACCCTGACGTCATCGATCGTAAGACAGCTGTTGAGGAAAGCCACTTTAGTAGCCATGCCTGCAGGACAAACACGCGCTACACTGCACCTCTTTTGCAATTTTCGAAGTCTTCTCGCTCTTGTGCCGCTAGATGTATCACACTGAAATGTATTCTTCTCATTTTGAAGGATTGACTGACTCATTTATTCATCCATCCATCCGTCCATCTACTGACACAGAATCATCCCGAGCAGGGACTAAGCCCCGGCACCTAACCGCCTCGCACGATTGGCAACACGTCGAACTACTACGCCAAATCTCGAACCTATAAAAGAAGGATGTTTAATCAGTGTGGGTAGTCGTTCGCCTGTAGTCAATGCACTGTTGCAGGGGAGGCAATGTGACTGCTAGGCGGGAGCGTGAAGTATCATTCTAATGCAGTAACACATTAACATGGTCGTATCAACGCTCGAGACTTAGCGTAGCGACTTGCCCTCTTGGCTATTGTGCGAGGCAATCAGGTACCGCGGTTTAGTACCTGTTCTAATGATGACATGCCTGTTATTCTCCATCATCACGATCAAAACACATTTGCGTCTCCTTAGAAAAGGAACGTTAACAAGATCCCTTTAGTGTGTTTCTTTATGAGAATTATACCTTCGCGCTCCCGCAGATCAGTCACATTATCTCACATGCAAGAGTACTGTAAATTGTGCTGCTAGGCTAGTTTTTCGATGTCCCAAGCGTACCCATGTCTCTCCACTCCTATATACACTTCACTGGCTCCCCATCTCTCAGAGGATAGATTAAAAACTTGCTACTTTGTGTGTCTGTGTGTCTGTGCGTCTGTCTGTCTGTGTGTCTGTCTGTCTGTCTGTCTGTCTGTCTGTCTGTGTGTCTGTCTGTCTGTTTGTGTCTGTCTGTCTCTGTCTCTGTCTCTGTCTGTCTCTCTCTCTCTCTTCTCTCTCTCTCTCTCTCTCTCTCTCTCTCTCTCTCGTAGTAAATGAATATACCTATATTTGGGTTGGAGGTTTTCCACAAAACTATCTTACAATGTGGCAAAAGCAAGTTTGTCAATCAAAGGAAAAGCTGCTGTAGCGCAGGCCATGAGGCCTTTAAAGAGAATGATGTTTACATCACCTAGTGGCATCTTTAGGATATTTGATGTTCAAATCCAGCCGATATTACTTTATGGAGCAGAGATCTGGGGAGTGAGCAGTTGTGACGATATTGAGAGAGTCCATCTACACATGATAAAAAGTTTTCTCAATGTGTCAAAAAGAACACCTAACTTGATGATTTATGGTGAAACTGGACGTTATCCATTGTACATTTGTACTGTACTACGCTGTGTGAAATATTGGCTTCGGATAGTAAGGATGGTGAGTAAAAATGCTGCAAATAATTGTTGGGCAATGAAAATTAGAGATATACTGTTTGACTATGAATTTCATGATTTATGGCGACAACAGAGGGTCCGTGAAGAAAACAGTTTCGTAAAAGAATTAAAACGCAGATTAGTGTGTCGCTACAACGAATGTTGGAACTCTACATTACAAACTAGTGAGAGATATTCCTTTTGCAAGGTATTCAAGTGCAACCCTAAGTTAGAGCAATATCTTTAAGACTTGGACAAACCCATCTTCAGGGACTTGTGCATTCGTTTTCGTCTGGGTATTAGCGAACTCTACGTACACCGATATAGATATAGTGAGCCAACTACGATGTTGTGCCCTAGTTGCAATGAAAGATTCGAGGATGAAACACATTTTTAAATTGTGTGTTCAGCATACGAAGATATACGAATAAGGTACCTAGATTTTTCTTTTGGTCTAACTATGCAAGAAAGTTTGATGATGTGTCTCTCAAATTACGACGGAAAGAATAAGATCTGTGAGCACCTATTTATTCCATGCATTTAAGAGGTGGAGATCTACATAATGAATTGTGATATATGTACCCTTTTACTGAGTCCTTGTACTGGGCTGATGGCCTTTACAATAAAGTTTTCGTTCGTTTGTTCGTTCTCTCTCTCTCTCTCTCTCTCTCTCTCTCTCTCCTTTTCTCAGATCAATGATATTTTCTCATGAAGAACCTCTACCAGTTTTTAAAAGACCGCATTGATACATCAACAGGTAGCTTGTTCCACAACACAGAAGCTGAATGATAAAAAGAACCCATTAACTTTCCTACAAAAGAAGCAGAACATTTGTAAAATAAAATGAACGTAGTGATGAGTTTGTTGAGAATGTGCAAATATCACACAGTAAAATGAGTGACTGAGATGGTAAAGCTTTGTTTGTCAAAACAGCAGGGCCAATGAGAATCCATGCTCAGAGCAGAGATTATTTAAATTAAGTACTAGTTGAGGAAAATGTATATTAAGATTATCTTAAATTGGACCTACCGTGCATATCAGAACATGAGAACGCCTTCAGAGAATATCTATCCCTTAGTTGAAGATTGATTTCATCGACACTCCTCCTGCCCTTGTTCTTTGCTTCTGCTCCCGCTCCTTCTTCTCCTCCCCCACCTTCTCCTCCTGCTTCCCTTCCCCCTCCCCCCTACACTCTCCTCCCTCCCTCCCTCCCTCCCTCCATCCCTCCCTCCCTCCATCCCTCCCTCCCTCCCTCCCTCCCTCCCTCCCTCCCTCCCTCCCTCCCTCCCTACCTCCCTCCCTCCCTCCCTCCCTCTCTCCCTCCCTCCCTCCCTCCCTCCCTCCCTCGCTCCCTCCCTCAACATTTTCCTGTGACAAACTGAACATCTACAGGTATCGTTCTTAACCAAATGCTCCTGATACAGTTTCTCACCTTAGAGTGGTAGAATACAGTTTGTATGTTCTGACAAACGTGCAGTGGACTGTGATAGATCGAAAGCGAGAATCAGAGGGATACGTGCACCCATGACAAACGTTCTCTCTTCGTGTTAATGTATTACGCATACTTGAAGTGTTGTGCGAATCAACGCGTCCGTGTCATATCTGTTTGAAAGATGTTCAACTTTGTCCAGATGTAATCACCCATCCAAAGCTTTCTTAGCGCAGTCTGCAAAAACTGTGACGCTTTCATCTGTAATGAAAAAGAGCTTATTGTCAAAGGTTATCACGATATTACATATTTATATACACCTCTTCATTATAGTACACATGTACATGGTAAGGATTAAAACGCGTACGTATAATTCTTAATCAGTTAATTACAGAACTAGTGTTTCAAAATTTTTGTTTGTATTTTATTTTTTCATTTTATTTTTCATTTTGATTTTATTGAATCAAACAAAGGTAGGAATTACCATGAAGTCTGCGGGTCAAGGGCATGGACAAGATGCGCAGTGATGAGAAGAAAACAAATACACCATCAGCCATCTTGAAAGGTCTTTCTAGGTGTAAGTGATTTAACCGCGCCGTTCTGATCCAGGGAAACTTTCCCGATAACAGGTGAATAGCGATAACAGTGGCGTGACTTTGACGCCTCATACTCGTTGCTGCAGAGTTGCTGCAGTCTGCAGCCATGCTGATTTACTGCATCTGATGATGATGATGACGATGATGATGATGAAGATGATTATAATAAAGATGGTGATGACGACGACGACGAAAATGGTGATTTTGGTGGTGGTGATGGTGGTGATGGTGATGGTGATGGTGATGATGATGATGATGATGATGATGATGATGATGATGATGATGATGATGATGATGATGATGATGATGATGACAATAATAGACCAAAACGGCCAATGAACCTTTGTATGCTTTCAAAGGCCATTGACCACGGAAATCACGAGGGTCGGTTGGATCACGAGCAAGTTAGATCTCAGATTCCCGAGTTCATCGCCTTATACAAATCGCATGGGGAGGCGCAGTGAGTCTGTCCTAAGTTCCAAGCACGGAGGGTTTTTTCTGCAAGGAGCAAGAAGGAAAGAAGCATGAACGCAGTCAGGCAACGCTGGGTGTGTAGATCTTTCCACACTGGACTGGAGTCAGGGGGACGCAGCGCCGGCCTGCTGTCGCTTGCGACGGGCGAGAGCGGCGCTCGAAGCTGCACGAATCCTCGAGTCTCAGCCTCGGCAGGGAGCTCGACCGGCATGGCTTCTCTCCATCCAGGTGTGAAGCCGGGTTCTGGTACCTTTAAACGCTAACGTGGCACACTGTAATGCGATTAACTTTTGGTGTATTGCTGAGCATACAGCATCGAGTTGGAATACGTCCCAGGGAGTGGAGATGGTATCGGTACCTGGCAGCGGTTGTGTTACGTCCTAACTGTTTATCACTGCGGCTGCCCCAAGCTGCCACCAAAGGATTGATCATGCGGTCGAATGATCTCGGGGATAAAGTGTGAAGCGGTTTGAGCAGCAGATATGAATGACAAGTCGCTGTATAAAACCAAGATATTTATCTTTTACATAGCGTCTGATCTGTGTCTCCGTCTGTCTCTCCGCAGAGTGGCACGGCGGTGAGCGATGGCACAGCGGTCATGTTTCCAGCCCAGGACGAGAGGTCGGCGTTGGCAGCGGAGTCTGCTCCCATGCAAGCCCTCCACAAGAACAACAAGAAGAAAAAGAGACAAAATTCTGTCATCATCACTCTTGACCCTTCCAAGCTCAGGGCGCGAGAAGATAAGAAAAAGAAAACAGAAGAAAAAGAGAAGGAAAAAGAAGAAAAGAAGAAGAGAGAAAGAGAGGGAAAAGTCGACGCAGAGACCAGGGTAGAGCACGGTAGGAATGCGACTGAAGCTTTTCTTTCCATCCAGTTCAGAATGTCGTAATCGTGGTTTCTGGTGTTGCGCAATACTGTTATGAACAGATTTGCTCATGGCGTCAGATCAGTCTTAGCCCACGCATTTGGAAACAAAAGTTGTACCAGGCATGGTAAGAACTAAGGCAAACTTAAGCATTAACTCTGGTTGGACTCCTGCATGTTCGTTGTACAAGTATCATCTTCCCCTGATCGATACTTCTCTGCCTTTCAAATGTCGACCATTGCCTGGACGCCGCTTTCCAACATAATCATGTTCGCTCCGGTGTCGCACACGAAGTGGAGAGTTACCATGGAAACGACTCTCGTTACCTTAGGCGTCTATTTTTAATGGCAGCGATCCTATAAACATCGACTTTTCTCTTCGCTCTAATTTGCCCATTAAGTGAAACGAAAAGAGTGGATGAAGGATTGAAAGTGATCTTTGATAGTGCCGTCTCAAGTACAGTCTTACCTTTGTGTTGCGACTGGCTTTATTGAAGCAAAGAAAACACACCAAAAACCCCACCGAGCCGCACGGCGTCGTAAATATCTGACTAACTTGAACACTACATACCAGGACTGCAAGTAAAGAGTAGTTTGAGCCACCATAAACTACGGAAAGATTGATGCTCATATGTGCATAATTACACTGACTCATGAGAGTACTTAAATATACCGACTCATGTGAGTGCTTGAATGTGTAATAGGGTTGGTGGTGGGACTTTAGGCGCAGTCTGGAGCTATAGAGAGGCGGCGATCTCTCTACTCCATAGCAGGACAGAACCCAGCTCCTTTAACGCCAGATGAAGCATGGGGGGGGGGGGGGGGGGTGGTACCCTGCTATCGCAGCACCAGATGCGACAGGGGTGCTGGTGGTCGAGCTGGACAGGCAGGCAGGGAGTGTAGAGGTATGCTTGCCTCTCTCCCTTTACTCTCTCCCAAGGGTCAGCAGACAAGCAAGGCTTGGTATTGCATTCCACCTTCTTTATTTGTGGTGACAGACAGTGTAGTACAGGCATAATGGCTACTGTCCACTGGGATGACCTTCTCGTGACCTCTGGCTGTGGTCTCCTGTCTCCTGTCTCTTGACTGCCGTCTCTGCCTATCTCTGATTCCCATCTCGCTCTGTCTTCTCTCCCTAACGCCCTGGCTTTATATAGCCAGTACACAAGCCTGAGCGAGGACAGACGAAATTTCTAAGCAGAACTTGGACATGGGATTCCCAGTGGACCTGAAATTGTGTTAACATGATAGCATCTAACAACTATTTGAGGCTTAAATCAACAATTCCATATGACAAGCTCCACTCCGTTGGAAAGTGCGTTAATCAAAGCACACTCTGCGCCAATGAATGAATTCCAAAAGTGATTCATATACAAATGAATGGCAATTGAAGTATTTATGGCGTCAATTAAATCAGATACTTATTCATCGCTTTCCATTTATATTATCGTTTACAACTCATGGAGTGCAGGTTGCCATATATGGGGTGGTTGATAAGGATAAACACTAGGTTTCTATTCAATATTACAAGCAGTACATGATACATTAAATGAATAAACTCTAAAATCTGGTGTGATCTCAAACACGAACACAAAGGCTGAGATTGAGAAAGCGTCAGATGAGAGTTAGTCTGCGCGATCATATATCTCTACAGCAGCGACAGGGTGCGCGCGAAACACGCCTCACGTATCTCTGCAGTTACAATCCGCGAACACAAAATATGGAAACGAGAGACAGTACGTTTAACTAAAGTGATCTGGACAAGTCTCTCATATTCTCACTCTCTTACAAATGCACTGACTCATGTGAGTACTTGAATACACTGACTCATACACTGAATCATGTGAGTGTCTAACACATGTGTACATAATTACACCGACTCATGAGAGTACTTATATACACTGACTCATGTGAGTACTCAAATACACTGACTCATGCGAGTACTTGAATACACTGACTCATGTGAGTACTTGAACACACTAACTCATGTGAGTACTTAATTACATTGACTCATGTGAGTACTTAAAAACACTGAATAATGTGAGTACTTAAATACACCGACTCATATGAGTACTTAAATACACTGACTCAAGTGAGTACTTGAATACACTGACTCATGTGAGTACTTGAATACACCGACTCATGTGAGTACTTAAATACACCGACTCATGTGAGTACTCAAATACACTGACTCATGTAAGTCCTTAAATACACTGAATCATGTGAGTACTTAAATACACTGACTCATGTGAGTACTTAAATACACTGACTCATGTGAGTACTTGAATACACTGACTCATGTGAGTACTTGAATACACTGAATGATGTGAGTACTTAAATACACCGACTCATGTGAGTACTCAAATACACTGACTCATGTGAGTCCTTAAATACACTGAATCATGGGAGTACTTGAATACACCGACTCATGTTAGTACTTAAAAATCACTGAGTAATGTGAGCACTTAAATACACTGACTCGTGTGAGTACTTAAATACACCGACTCATGTGAGTACTTAAATACACCGACTCATGTGAGTATTTAAATACACTGACTCATGTGAGTACTTGAATACACTGACTCATGTGAGTACTTAAATACATGGACTCATGTGAGTACTTGAATACACTGACTCATGTGAGTACTTAAATACACCGACTCATGTGAGTACTTAAATACACCGACTCATGTGAGTACTTAAATACACTGACTCATGCGAGTACTTAAATACACTGACTCATGTGAGTACTTAAACACACTGACTCATGGGAGTACTTAAATACACTGACTCATGTGAGTACTTAAATACACTGACTCATGTGAGTACTTAAATACACCGACTCATGTGAGTACTTGAATACACTGACTCATGTGAGTACTTAAATACACGGACTCGTGTGAGTACTTAAATACACTGACTCATGCGAGTACTTAAATACACTGACTCATACCATGAGGCATGGGAGTGCTTGATTACAGTAACTCATGTGTACATAATCACACTGACTCATGTGAGTACATAATTACACTGACTCATGTGAGTGCATAATTACACTGACACAGGTTAGTACATGATTACACAAATTTCAGCCCCCCAACACACACCCCCCCCCCCTTCCCCGTGTGTGTGTGTGTGTGTGTGTGTGTGCGCGCGCGCGCGCGCGCGCGTGTGTGTGTGTGTGTGTGTGTGTGTGTGATGTTTTGTTTGTGTGTGTGTGTGTGATGTTGTGTGTGTGTGTGTGTGTGTGTGTGTGTGTGTGTGTGCGCGCGCGCGCGCGTGTGTGTGTGTGATGTTGTGTGTGTGTGTGTGTGTGTGTGTGTGTGTGTGTGTGCAAGTGTGTATGCGTTTGTGTGTGTGTGCGAGTGTGTGTGTGTGTGTGTGTGTGTGTGTATGTGTGTGTGTGTGTGTGAGTATATATGTTTGCGTGCATATGTGTGTGTGTGTGTGTGTGTGTGTGTGTGTGTGTGTGTGTGCTTGTTCCTGAACTTGTTCCAGAACTTGAATGTTTATATTGTGTCTATTTTTGTATACATTTTGCATTTACTCGAGTGTGGACCTTAATGTGTACCCGTGTGCTTACCTATATATGTACCTGTTTGTGTACCTGTGTTTCTATCTATGTGTGTACCTGCGTGTGAACATGTGTGTGAACATATGTGTGTACCTGTGTATTTGCGTGTGGACCAATGTGTGTACCTGTGTGTACCTGTACGTGTAACTGTGTATGTACCTGTGAGTGTACCTATGTGTGTATCTGTGTGTGTACTTGAATATACCTATGTGTTTCCTGTGTGGGCACTTGTGTGTGTACATGTGTGTGTACTTGTGAGTGTACTTTGTGTAGCTGAGTGTGTACCTGCGAGCACATGTGTGCCTACCTTTGTGTACCTGCGTGTGTACCTGTGTTTGTATCGTTGTGTAACTGTGAGTGTGCATGTATGTGTATCGGAATGTGTACTTGTGTGGACCTGCGTGTGAACCACTGCATGTGTCTCTGTCTGTGTACCTGTGTTTATCTGTCTGTGTACCTGTGTGTACCTGTGTTTATCTGTGTGTGTACCTGTGTTTATCTATCTGTGTATGTCGCGTTTCTACTTATCTAAAAACTTTAGAAGTTACGAGTTCCTTCCCAGAGGGCGATGTAATCGCCTCAAGGAGAGGTAACCCTGATAAGTAAAAGAGTTTACAAACTAAACTAACCTCCACTCCTTGGGGGGACACCACAAACAACAAGAAAAACAACCCAAGCTCAAATAAACACAGGCCAGTGAATCAG
>JAWQFJ010025497.1:37500-43907 GCA_034096865.1 Theodoxus fluviatilis | reverse complement strand
TTTAAAATGAGTAGCAATGTCATGGAGATCCTGCTTAGTGGCATGCTCTAGCAGAGTGACGTCCTTTGTCTCAATAAAATCAAGACAAACTTGCTTCATTTTGATTTTTTCCTATCGCACCGTAAGTGAAACGCGCAAAAGCAAATCGAGTGCAACAAGCAAGACAACAGGTCAAATCACTGCCACATACACCAAGGACCTGAAATTGAACAAAAGATTGGAGGACAGATGCTCTCGCACTTCACACATTCAAGATTTCCCTGATAAATCTTAGACAAGATCTATGGCAAGTTCTATCAATCTGTTGCACGGAATAACAACACAGCGCTAATAAAACAGTGATACTACTTCTTGGCTCTGAATCAGTTTCTATTTAGAAAAAGTAATTTACTAGTTTAATCAAATCAAAGGATTGTATCATCAATTCAAAAGGTTAATATCAATTCGAAGGATCAAATTAATTTGAAAGGATCATATCTCGGACGAGGCCAACCACCTGTTACAAGTCGGCTTCTGAGTCTAGGGGTATGTTAATTTATCACTGGTTGGATGAGTCCTGACTTGCACACATAACAGTCACTGCTTTCAATCGCGCTGTCTCTTTCTCTCAAAGCCAGAAGAAAATGCCATGAGAACTCAATTAATAATGATTTAATCAAATAATGAAAAACTATAATATATTCCTGTAAAAATCAAGCATGCAAAAGAAGAGTAGTTAGTACTAGGCCAGCCCAAATTAATGAATGGTAAAGCTTATCTTCAGTTCCACTTGAGTGACTTATCTCGTGAGTCTATTGGAAGCGCTCTCCAAATGTTCATCGATGTTCATATAACACGAGTTTACTAACTTTCAATTCCAGAATTTTTCAGGTGAAGGTAGGTTCACAATTACCACTGAAGGTATAGCGGTGACAGCAGCGTTGGTGGGAAATTGTCTCTAGATGCAGCAGAAGGGAGTGACGACAGCAGCGTTGAGGGGTAGCGGCGACAACAGTGTTGTGGGCAGCGTGGATGGGGACTCGTCTCCGTTCGTAGCAAAAGGGTTTACGAGAACAGCGTTGATAGTCAGGCACCTCTGAGACGAATTGGAAGGAATACTCTGTTTCAGCTGGGACTTTGGGGCGAGCCTTGTGCTTTGTTTGCATGGTCAGTCTGAAGTGAAGAGGACGACGGTTCTCGTTGCTTTTCATGAACCTCAATGCTTAGTGGGCGAGCCACTCATGTCGTGAAATGCCAGGGTGATCAGTTGACTCCACCCACATTTTGGGAGGCAGCTGCAGTTTCAAACTAACTTGTTGTTGAACTTGCCATAATTAACTATTCCCTGGGGGACTAATGTTCTAGCGTCTCCAACAGGACCCTGACAGGACGCTTCCTTAATGTCTGACTCGCCATGCTGGCTGCGCCTGCATTGGGATCTCTAGATAACAATAGCTACCTTCTCTATTCCTCCCCTTCCAGTGACCCTAACTTCAAAGTGGCTTTGTCCACAGATTGGCCTGGATAACAATCGCTGCCTTCTCTAGTCATTCCCTTGATCCGCTTGGCTGAACTCACAGATGGGGGACCATCACACACCACACCTAAAACCACCACAACCACCACCACCACACCCACCACCACAACAACAACACCCACAACACCCACCACCACAACCACCACCACTACCACCACCACAACCACCACCGCTACAACACTACCACCGCCATTACCACCACCATTGCCACCACCACTGCCACCACCACCACCACCACCATCACAACTACCACCACCACCATCACCACCACACCAACGACCACCACTACCTCCTTCCCACCACAACCACCACCACCACCACCATTACTACCTCCGTCCCGCAACCACCACCACAATTAAAATCATAACTACCAACACCACCACTACCATCACAATCATAACAACTGCAATTATATTATTAATCACCACCACCACGATCATCACAATCAAAATCACCACCACCAAAACCACAACCATCATGATCGCCACCACCACCTTAACCAGAACCATTATCACCACTACCAGTACACCACCACCACCATCGGCACCACCACCATAACCACAACCACTACAATCATAACATCCAAATTAATATTCATCCCACCACCACCATCAACGCCACTATCCTCGTCTTACCACTACCACCATTGCAACCACCACCAAAACTGCCACCACCACAATAACCACACCACCACAACCACCATAACCATAACCACTACCACCACCACCATCATCACGCCCACCATAACCATCACTATCACCACAATCATAGCCATTACCACCACCACAAACTCCGCACCACCATCACCGCTATCTTAACCACCAATGCCACCACATCACCACCATCAAAATCATAACCACTGCCACCATCACCATCACCACCACCACAATCATAACCACCACCACATTCATAACCACCACCACCACCACAATCATTACCACTGCCACCACCGCCAACCCCGCCTCCCCCCACCACCACAACCACCACCATCACCGCTACTATAACCACTACCACGATCACAACCACCACCGTAACCATATCCTCTACCACTACCAACACATCACCACCACCATCGCCACTGTAACCACCATCATCACCACTACATCCATTCCACCATCATCACCGCCACCACCACCACCACCACCACCTCCACCTCCACCACCACCTCCACTACCACCACTACCACCTCCACAACCACTACCACCACCACCAAGATCACCACCACCACCGCCACCACCTCCACCACCACCACCACCTCCAATACCACCACAAATATCACCACCATCACCACCACCACCACCAATATCACCACCACCATCACCAGCACAACCATTACCACCACCACCACTACCACCATCCCCAACATCACCATTACCATCCCCACCCTCATCCTCACCACCATCACCACCATCCCCATAACCACCACTACCTCCATTACACGACCACCACCATTACAACAACCTTCACTTCCACCACTACAATCACTTTCACCACCACCACCACCGCCACTACCTCTGTCTCACCACTACAATCACCACCACTATCACCACCACCCTTCCGTCACCACCACCACCACAATCACAACCATCATTATAACCACTACTACCACCTATATACCACAGCCATCACCACCACCACCATCCCACCTCCACCATAAGCATTGTCACTACCACCATCGCCACCGTTACCGCCATCACCCATACCACAATCACAACCACTATCATCACCACCACCGCTATCGCTATTAATTAAGTCTTGTTATCCGCAGGCGTAGCAGATCTCACCCGCTTCCGGGAGCGAGTCACGGAGGGCGTGGACGAGGAAGGACGCCCCACCCTGCATCTGGTGCGGGTGGAAGACTTCAAGGGCATGGAGAGGGAGGGCGTCATCCTGGTCCACTGGGACGAGAGAGACAACGACCTAGAATGCCAGGGACAGGGAGACATAGTCTCAAGGTGGGATGAACACAGACGCCAGTGGTTTGAGGCAGTGTCTCGTAGCACGGGCCAGGTCCTCCTCCTGCTGCTGACGCCCTCGCCTGCCCGCAGTCTGCTGGGGCTCAAAGAGGCAGTCATGCCGTGAGTCGTCACTTTGGCGTCTATGTCACCTTTGGTTTTTCTCCCCAGTAAATTTTCCACATACCTCTCTTGGAGTGCCCCTTTGCAGGAGTAACATGGTTTTGAAACATAAAACGTTCCTAATACTCTTCTTTAACATTGCAATGGGTTCGTTGAACCTTTCGAATGATGTTAGTATGGGGTATTTCCTAATGTTGTTTGTATAGTTTGTTTATTTGTTTTTGAGATGTTCTATTTCCTTTTACATATGCTCAAGTGACACTGACTGGTTGACAAATTACTTCCACAGTATTCTTTTACTAGCATTAGTTTACTCGTGAGACTAAAGCTGTGCAATGGACGAGCTGACTTTTTAGGAACTGCTCATCCATTCATCTTCTGATCTATTCATTCCCGATCTTGTATCTTTCTCTAAAGCTAGCAATTTATTTGGTTCAGGGACTACAACAATCGGTTCTTACCTAAAGCAATTTGTAGTAAGGTGACAAGAATGACTGGCTGCCATATTTACCCGATGAACTTTGTGTTTTACATCGTTTTCAACACTCAGAGATATTCTTTCTTGTTACTAGTTTGTTTACATTTAATATCAATCGATGTGAAGTTCGCTTCAATAGTTGTGTATATTGCTTTATTCAGTGTAAGCCAATCATTTGTTTCAATGAAATATATACATATCACTGCAAGTTTCCACGATGAAATCGCTGCATTATTTCGTTTGCTTTGTTTGAAAATATGAAATCGTTGGTTTAAGACACTGATTACATTGTCGTCCTAATATACATAATCCGGCACTGTTTCGATAGTGTTCTTTCAAATAATGTGCGTTGCAAATGAGATGTTATTTTCTCTTACTCTTTATGCCAGACAACGTGTGTTAAAACTTTTCTCTTTGGACTTGCTGCTAGAGATTAGTACAGCAACAAGGAACACAGTAATTCGTCCTGCTGAAGAAGCTGTTCTGGTCGCCACGGTAACGCTAGGGAACAAGCATTGTCAATTCAAACAGAAAAGTCCATATATCTATTTTCAGCATGAGGAAAGGTCAGTGTCCTCTTATGTTTGACCAAGTCAGCACCACAAAGTATTTTCTGCTGGAAAGTAAGCAGAGAAGTGAACTCTTTCTCAGTTACGAGATGTGGTGCAGGGGAGCAATTTGACTGGGATTCGATGTGAGCTGTAAATGTCCCCCTTTCTATCAATATTTAATTCGTCTTGCCGAGAAACAGTTATGGCGTCATCCGATAGTGTTGATGTTGTCGTTGTTTGTTTGCTTTATAATTTGAACATGAATGGTGAGAGTATGGATTATTTATGTGCACAGTGTATTGATTGACTACTGAATTCAAATCACACATAGCTGTTTGTTGAGCAACGACGTTTGCTTGCTGTGGAGAAACTTTCTATCTGTGTATTGTGTGCCTCCTCAACGGCATGTAAAATGACTTTGAACACTTTTAATAAATAGTATCTTTCACGCAGGCCAGCACTTCGCTGTGTGCACTCTGTAGGCCTGTGTGGCCAGCACTTCGCTGTGTGCAC
Organism: Theodoxus fluviatilis; assembly: GCA_034096865.1. Classification (NCBI taxonomy): domain Eukaryota; kingdom Metazoa; phylum Mollusca; class Gastropoda; order Cycloneritida; family Neritidae; genus Theodoxus; species Theodoxus fluviatilis. Next base: position 38,771 of record JAWQFJ010025497.1, on the reverse strand, counting down.
TCTGTAGGCCTGTGTGGCCAGCACTCCGTTGTGTGCACTCTGTAGGCCTGTGTGGCCAGCACTCCGCTGTGTGCACTCTGTAGGCCTGTGTGGCCAGCACTCCGCTGTGGAGACATGCACTCTATAGGCCTGTGTGGCCAGCACTCCGCTGTGTGCACTCTTTAGGCCTGTGTGGCCAGCACTCCGCTGTGGAGACATGCACTCTATAGGCCTGTGTGGCCAGCACTCCGCTGTGTGCACTCTGTAGGCCTGTGTGGCCAGCACTCCGCTGTGTGCACTCTGTAGGCATGTGTGGCCAGCACTCCGCTGTGGAGACGTGCACTCTGTAGGCCTGTGTGGCCAGCACTCCGCTGTGGAGACGTGCACTCTGTAGGCCTGTGTGGCCAGCACTCCGCTGTGTGCACTCTGTAGGCCTGTGTGGCCAGCACTTCGCTGTGTGCACTCTGTAGGCCTGTGTGGCCAGCACTCCGCTGTGTGCACTCTGTAGGCCTGTGTGGCCAGCACTCCGCTGTGTGCACTCTGTAGGCCTGTGTGGCCAGCACTCCGCTGTGGAGACGTGAACTCTGTAGGCCTGTGTGGCCAGCACTCCGCTGTGTGTACTCTGTAGGCCTGTGTGGCCAGCACTCCGCTGTGTGCACTCTGTAGGCCTGTGTGGCCAGCACTCCGCTGTGTGCACTCTGTAGGCCTGTGTGGCCAGCACTTTGCTGTGTGCACTCTGTAGGCCTGTGTGGCCAGCACTCCGCTGTCTGCACTCTGTAGGCCTGTGTGGCCAGCACTCCGCTGTGTGCACTCTGTAGGCCTGTGTGGCCAGCACTCCGCTGTGTGCACTCTGTAGGCCTGTGTGGCCAGCACTCCGCTGTGCGCACTCTGTAGGCCTGTGTGGCCAGCACTCCGCTGTGTGTACTCTGTAGGCCTGTGTGGCCAGCACTCCGCTGTGTGCACTCTGTAGGCCTGTGTGGCCAGCACTCCGCTGTGGAGACGTGCACTCTGTAGGCCTGTGTGGCCAGCACTCCGCTGTGTGCACTCTGTAGGCCTGTGTGGCCAGCACTTTGCTGTGTGCACTCTGTAGGCCTGTGTGGCCAGCACTCCGCTGTGTGCACTCTGTAGGCCTGTGTGGCCAGCACTCCGCTGTGTGCACTCTGTAGGCCTGTGTGGCCAGCACTCCGCTGTGTGCACTCTGTAGGCCTGTGTGGCCAGCACTCCGCTGTGTGCACTCTGTAGGTCTGTGTGGCCAGCACTCCGCTGTGGAGACGTGCACTCTGTAGGCCTGT
>JAWQFJ010025497.1:27500-35000 GCA_034096865.1 Theodoxus fluviatilis | reverse complement strand
ACACACACACACACACACACACGTGCGCACCAAAGTCTCAGCCTTGTTCATCTCCTGCAGTGTTGACATATTTTGTCTCTGCTGGCTTCTGTTCCCCCTCGAAAGCTTTTCCACGTGTGTTTTGTGACACATGTAACTGACACTGACGTGGGAGCTGGACGGGTATCGCCAATCTCTCTTCCTGTTCCTGTCTATCTCGTCCTCGCCACCCCGTTTTCCACTCTTCTTGGTGTGCACCCACCCATTTAAGGCTCACCCACCCGATAGTGCAGGTAGGCAGCTGAGAGGAGAATTGCATACGGGTTTTCAAATGTTCGCCCAGCCATTAAAAAAACTGCCTTTCTTGAGCTGAATTCTAAAAATAGACCTCAAGGCGTGGAGCGACGCTGGGTGTGCGAGGCAAGTGCATGAGTCACGCCACCTCTGGGAGATCCAGTGCTATTTTTATCCAGAGCAGGTCTTCTTTCAGTTTCTGTTGGGCTCCGTGCAGATGTGCAGGGCAGACAGCGGTGTTTACTTGTCTGTCCCATAGGTGACAGTACACCCGTCCTCATCACGATTGTCTCAGTGATGACCATCGTTGTGAAAATCGTCACAGCTGTCATCACCTTTGTTGTCATCGTCGTTGTCGTTATTTTCACTGAAATCACATTGGGTATGGAGGTAAAGATGGCGCTGGTGCTAGGGTGGGGGGTGGGGGGGGGGGCAGACACACAGACAGGCAGACAGGCAGACAGACAAACAGTCATATACACAGACAGACATATAGACAGACAGACATACATATACACAGACACACATACATATACACAGACACACAGACATATACACAGACACACAGACATATACATAGATACACAGACATATACACAGACATATACACTTACACGCACACAGAGAAATACACAGAGTGACAACTAACCAACCAGGCAAATTAAAAGACACAATCACAGACAAATACACAGAAAGACAACCAGCCAACCAGGCAAACATACAGACAGACACACCGACATACACACACACACACACACACACACACACACACACACACACACACACACACACTCACACACACACAGAGACAAATACACAAAGAGGCAACTAGCCAACCAGACAGACACACAGACATACACACAGACAGAGAGACAACCAGGCAAACATACACACAGACATACATACACATACAAATACACAGACACACAGACACACAGACATAAACACAGAGAGACAACCGGCAACATACAGACAGACACACAGACAGACACGCATACACACAGACATACAGAGAAAGAGAGAGAAGATAAAGAGTGATAGAAAAGAAAAAGAAATAGAGAGAGAGAGAATGTAATTATATACATGTATATAATAGAGGTGTGTAGGTGTAGGTGTGTGTGTGTGTGTGTGTGTGTGTGTGTGTGTGTGTGTGTGTGTGTGTGTGTGTGTGTGTGTACGCGTATACACTCACGTTTGGGAACGCAGTATTCGCAATGTGTATTTTAAAGAACTCTCTTTCGGTGACAGCTTCATTTCTCTCTCATAATACTTAATGATAGTGTGTTTGAGACATAACCAGGCCACGTTGTGTCAAAACGGTCGGGAGACAGAGACGTGTTACATTCAGACCGTCTATGCCAACATAGCGACCTCATTCTCCGCTTTCCGTGGCGTCCACCCCTTTAAGACCCGCACACCCGAGAGTGCAGACAGCCGGCTGAGACGAGTTTGGAGTGGAGGTATTTGAAACGTCACACGCCCCACTCAGTCGTGTAGAGTTTTGGGTGGAGTGTCACAAAGGCTGGGCGGTCTGCAAGGCGCTGGATGGGGTGTGGATAATACAGGCCCCAGGGTGAGGCCTTCACAAGCACAGCCTTTAGAGACATTGCACATACACATGCATTTCTGTAGAACGTGGCGCCTGGCAATCTTCATGGCGAGCTGCATTCAAAAGCAGCAGGTCAGAGCGTGCTGGAGTACTTCCAAATCCTAAGAGCCTCATGCGACATATAGAGGAGATTCCGAAATGTTATGATGTGTGCTGTTGATCCATGACCAACAACTGCTGCATATCTGATTGCTAGAAGGTGTGACTTTGGTCTTACTGCCCTTGTGCCTTATTGTTAACCAGTAGTCGATCTATTTCCCCCTCACAACAACAGAACGTAAATTAAGTAAATCCAACTAAAGGGTACCTAGTTTTAACATAATTACATATTTAGCACTTAATATTCCATCTTTAACTGAAACCTCGTGATTGCTTTGTTTTCAGTTGATTCACCAATTTCTGCATGGGAAGTTTGCACTGTACGTTTCTGCTCAAGGACCATTATTATTATAAATCACTCTTATACCGCGCGATACTCCCACTCAGTGAGACTCAAAGCGCTTCAGCCGATGTCGAGGCTGCCTCTCAGTGTGTAGTGTCTCGAGTCAATGAGACCAGTGTCCTGCTGCAAGTAGTGTGGTATCGGTGTAGGTTTAAGATGAAGATCTGGTGATGTGCAGTGCACAGATGTATCATGTCAGTTTCGATAAGGCCTGGATTCTTCTCCACGTCCCCACATAACTTTTTGTTGCCAAGTAGTTGAGTAAAATATCACTAATATTTAATAGGCAGAATAAAATAAATGCAAGTGGCCAGGTATTTCTGCATCACTGACTTCAAGTTTTGGAGAGAACTGTTCCTTTGAGGAATTTCTGTTTGTAATGTCTCCATTGCCAATATTATTCTGGCCCAGTGCTATAGTCAGACAAAATCTTCTGCCCCCACTGACGTGATCCTACCTCGGTGAATTGCTTGCGAGGGTTCACACACGTTTGCGCGCACACTCTGATACATGTCTGTGCACATCCGCACACAACACAAGAGCATACACAAACACATGTGCACACTGACACACACAAACACACGCATTAATGTTCATGTGAATCCTGCCCTCTGTCCTCAACTACGGTATTCAGTGGCCCTAAACTTTCATTCATGATATAAACTTCTTCAGTGTGCACATAAACAGACAAAAAAAAAAACACACACACACACACACGGACGCGCAGCGCACGCACACACACATGCACGGACACGCACACAGACACGCACACAGACACGCACACAGACATGCACACAGACACGCACACAGACACGCACACGCACATGCACACGCACACACACACACATACCCGCACACAAACATACACACACACACACACGCACGCACACACACACACACACACACACACACACACACACACACGCAAACGCAAACAGTCACACACTCACACACACTCACACTCGCTCTCTCACTCAAATCCCAGATAGCAAGCAAACGTTGGGCCAACGTAGTACCAACGTATGCACCTACCGTTGGCCAACGTTGGCGAGACAACGTTGGCCCAACGTAAAGTTGCACCCATGGAATTACGTTGGGCCAACGTGATGAGCCAACGTTAAGCCAACGTTAAGCCAACGTTGCGCCAACGCTGAGCCAACGTGATGGGCCAACGTTGAGCCAACGTAATGTGCCAACGTGATGTGCCAACGCTTGGGCCCACTTGATGGGCCAATATTTCCTGCCCTTTTATATGGCAACTTTGGCAAGCATGCATCTTTTCATGTCATTTTTAGCTAACATGCAAGTGCATGCATAGAGAGGCAGCAGATGAACAAAGCAAAATCACAACAAAATGGGTTTTGACATTTGTTACACATTTAATTAATGGACGTTGAACTGGAGTAACACAAATTCCTACAATTGAAAAAAATTCATCTAAGTGCTAAAGTTTACATGTAGGTAAGAAAAAATGTTAATCCTGCATCAGTTCTGATACTCAGTACGTCTTTGCCTGACTGGTCAGAATTGTTATACTTAATATCGATCTTTGCAGAGCCACCATCAATTCAGCAAAAACATGTAAATAAGCTAATTTACATTCAGTCATCAAATTCTAGTCAGTCACTCATTCCTTTCTCATCTCCTTTGTAGAAAGTTTAAGGTGTATGTGGAGACTGCTAGCACAGAGGATCCACAACAAGAAGGGCAACGCCCATATGACTCACATGCTTGACCTTGACCTTCAGGTGATCCTCAAGGTCAAGGTCAAACAAATACACCTAGCAATGACATCATACACTAAGAAATGCTTTACACATTTTCCTACAAAAATACATGTGGCCTTGACCCCAAGGTCAAGGTCATCCAAGGTCATGCAACACAAAGCTGTTCATTCAAGACATAGGAAGCACAATGGTGCTTATTGACACTTTCTACCATGAGATATGGTCACTTTTAGTGGTTCACTACCCCATTTTGGTCACATTTCATAAGGGTCAAAGTGACCTTGACCTTGATGATATGTGACCAAATGTGTCTCGTGATGAAAGTATAACATGTGCCCCACATAATTATTAAGTTTGAAACAGTTATCTTCCATAGTTCAGGGTCAAGGTCACTTCAAAATATGTATACAATCCAACTTTGAAGCGCTCCTATGAAGCAAGGTCAACCAAACTGGTATCAAAAGATAGGAATTACTTTGCCCTATATACCATATATCGTTGAGGTATCCAATCTAAAAAACGTTAGAGAAAATTGAGAAAATGTAAAAAATGGCTGTTTTTAGACAACATTTATGGCCCCTGCGACCTTGACCTTGAAGCAAGATCAAGTCACTGTGTATGTTTTTTGACGCCTTGTCATCATACACCATCATGCCAAATTGGGTGTTGATAAACTTAATAGTCTCCAAGAAAAATCCAACGTTAAAGTTTTAAATGGATGCCCGGATGCCCGGACGGACGAAACGGGTGAGTACATAGAATCACTTTTGCTTCGCATATGAGTAAAAAATGAGATAAAACAGGTCCCAGGTAAAATACAAGTATTTTAGATTAACATATACATTCCTGTAACAGAAGTAGAAAAGGAAAAAAAAGTGGTTACATTACATATGGGCCCTTATACACCTCTTTCCTAAAACCCAATCTTATAAAAATCACATCCACTCTTCAAATAATCAAACCCCAATGGGGAAATGAAAACCACAAGTAAAACTTTAGTCAGCCTTTTCACTGTATAAAAACTCTAACATACGTAGGTCAGCCCTCGACACAGTAAAAAAAAAACACTACTCGACCGACCTTCACCACTGCTCTCTCCCTCCGTCTCTCTGTTCTCTGCCTCCTCCCTGTATATTTCCTTTAGATATATATAAAACAAGTTTGAAGGGTTGGGAAGTTCCTGTAAATAGTTTTTGTCTTTTTGCTTTGGCCAGTCGCAGACGTTTAAACCAAAGCTAACGACACAAGGTTGCAGCCAATATAACATCCTGCCAGCCAGCCCACCCCCCAGTGCTCTCCCCTCTTGCATGAGTACATGGTCAGCCCCTCAGCATCTACTCTACAGCCTCTACAGATTCAATGATATTCGTGACTGTACATGTCCAAGCTGTGGAGAAGAGGAAGAGGATGAAATACACGTGCTGTTGCAATGTCCAGTATATGAAGATTTGAGAAAAAAATATTTAGGAAATCACACCAACTCCCCAGATAGACACACTTTTGCTTGTTTAGTGTCATCAACAGATGCACACATAATATAAGGTGTAGCCTCACTGTTGCGAAGCATATTAAGACGAAGAGAAGAAGCACTGTCAATGGAAAATGTCACTCTCCTTTGAAAGGGCCTCTGGCCTATCAAAAAAAAAAAATTCAATCAATCAAAAGATCACGGAGACTCAAGATGAGGGATGGCATCAGATTCATCAAGACTGGCTTGTTTCTTGTTGGCCCGTTCTTTGCGGCCCCCCTCATGGTCCTTGGCGAGTTTAAGCCAGTTTTTGGCTGCCCTTTCCACCTCTTCCTCCTTCACCTCCACATGTTTGTTGGCCCTGGCTGCCACTGAAAAACAACAATGGTTATTTTAGATTCATGTTCTACATCCACACAACTGCTACATACATTTCTGTGATTTTATGGTAAAGATTTATGCTTGGACCATTCAGAGCCTTAACCTCAGCCTTCTATGAAGTGCAAACTGGTCCACCTGCATCTTCTAAGACATTCTGTCATGGCAGTAACGAAATATCATTTGCAAAATATAAATATTTTTCATCTCTAGTATTTTCAACTCTCAAGCACTGGCTCATGCTCACCACCAGCTTTCTTAAAACTGTAAAAAGTGTAAGGCAAAAATAAGAATGTGTAATCATCAAACCATTACTGTTTTACATACTCTTTGCTTTATGAGTTTCAGGTGTAGGCAAGATTTTAGAACTTTTCTTTCTTGTGTGTGAAATCTAAACAATTGCTTTATATCAGCACTTTATACACATGTATATGGCTGGGATGTCTGGGATGTCTGGGCTGAATTGAATTTGATAGATTTAGATACTTACATGTAAGTTCTGCAGCTGTGTCACCAGATGATGCTGTTGAGGGTGTCAATGGCAGTGATGGTACTGGTGGGGGTGGAGGAAGGGAAAGGGATGCTGATCCTACAGGTTCCTGGTGGAAAATGTAAAAACTTTTCAAGCACTTTTCAAGTCAGTACCAACTGTTCTCAAGCAGACAAAAATCTCAATTTTTTTTACATTATTAAACAACTAAATTATGTATGTGTGAATCCATTTAAAAGGGAAATTAATTCTAGGCAAAATCAAAGGTAAGATTTTTTAAAATTCCAGAACCTTTAAAAGGCGAGTGCAGTCAAACTGCTGATTTGCAAGGACTTTCATGCACCTCAAATGAAGGTATGAAAATGCATGGTCTTTCAAGTATCCTCAAAAGACTGTACAAACCTTTTGGTTTGCAGGTGTTCGCCTGCACTTCCATGCTGTGCATCCATACTCAGTCACTTTCACAGTCAGACAAATATTGTATTGGTACTATGCAACAAATTACAGGATACAAAATAATTTAAAAAAATGTAAATATGGCCTTTAAACATAATTTTGAAACAAATGCAGAATATAAATCCAAACTTGACCACAAAACCAAAATATCCATCTCATCATAACAATCAATTAGAGCGATTCACCAAATAATACAGAATCAGAAATTGTTTTGCATATTATATGTCACCAAATATTTAATCTCACTCACACACACACACACACACACACACACACACACACACACACACACACACACACACACACACACACACACACACACACACACACACATACTGAATTAATCTTAATGTAGCATTGCTATTTGCTACATATACAAGTAATGTTTTCAATGGCAACATCAAAAGCTGTAGTCACAGTTAATCACAGTTTTTGATGGCAATCGTCTCACTGGTGAACAGTAAACCTCGAAACTGGATTTAGGATGTAACTGATCACGTTCACAAAATCAAATATGAATTATACAGCTTTGGACAACATTTTTTTCCATTCACTGAGATAAGTGAGGCATTCTAACATTTCATAAAATGTCACATCAATACTACAAGAGGCCCCGGGCAGTCTGTCGGAATAACATTTTAAAGTTTACTGTCAAGG
>JAWQFJ010025497.1:15000-22500 GCA_034096865.1 Theodoxus fluviatilis | reverse complement strand
TATCAGTCAAGCTTTCTTTCACCTCCATGAACTCAAGTCGGCTGAAAAGTGCAGCATTTTCTCGCAGTTCAACGTTCAGCACCCCGCGTCCATCTGACACATATGACAACTAGGTTTCTGTTGATTTTGCCGCACTGAGGGTCTGGAAAGTTTCCAGTTTCCAGTTTTAAAACGCCTGCATTCTCCTCCACATCTTCACATGACATGTTCTCCTGGCTTAAGCTACTGTTGCGGGAAGGTGGTCTGTAACTTAAGATCTGTCCCAGCTTGCGCCAGGAAAGTAGAAGCAGGACTTAGGCGTGAGCTTTCTACAGGATCTTTATTTCATGACTGGTCAGAGCTTACAGCAATCACTCATGCACCCACAGTGGTCACTCGTGCTGCTCAGGCTGCGCCTCAATACGACTCCTACAGCCTCCCAAGCGCGCTCAGCTTCCAGTGACGTTACCCTCGCATGCAGTTCAGTTCAGTTCAGTCTCTTAACCCTGAGATGGGTTGTTGAGGCACCACTGATGACTTTCGGACAATCTTCCTCCATCGATCTCTATCCTCTGTGGCTCGCTGTGAGTCAGCAAAGGCCAAGCCTGTCCACTCTTTGATGTTGTCTTCTCACCTCTTTCTCTGCCTGCCTCTCCTTCTCCCACCTGGTACTGTACCTTGCAGGATGGTCTTGGCCAGCCCACTGCCTCTTGACACGTGACCGTACCACTTCAGCTTTCTGTTTTTCATGATTGCGAGCAGGTCTTCGTACTGTCCAATTGCTCTCCTGATCCTGTTGCTGACTTCCTCATTCGTGACATGGTCTTTATATGAGATGTTCAGAATCTTGCGGTAGCATCTCATTTCCAGGGCTTGTATCCGTCTCTGTAGTTCAGATGTGAGTGTCCAGGACTCGCATGCATACAAGAATACGGAGATGGCCAGCGTGCGCATGAGCCTGATCTTCGACGCGAGAGTGATATTTCTGTCACGCCATATTGGCTTCAACTTTGCCAATGCTGCTGTTGTTTGTGCTATCCTGGACAGTATCTCTGGTTTGGACCCTTCATCAGTCACGATAGATCCCAGGTATTTGAAGTTGTTCACAGCTTCCAGTTTTTGGCCCTTCACTTTGATTTCCATTTTGAAGCCCCGACGATTGTTTGCCATCACCTTGGTCTTCTCGGCGCTGATCTCCATGCCATATGCCTGTGAGGTCTTGTCCAGGTGCTCGACAAGACTAGTCAGCTCCTCTTCACTTCCTGCTAATCCATCAATGTCATCAGCAAAACGTAAGTTGGTTATCTTTCTGCCACAGATGCTGATCGATCCTGCGTGGTCTGCTAGGGCATCAGTCATTATCCTTTTCAGGAAGAGGTTGAAGAGTGTGGGGGAGAGTAGACAGCCCTGTCTGACTCCGACCGTTGTCCTGAACCATTCGCCTGTGGTACCATTGAACAGGACTGCGCTGGTCGCTCTGTCATAGAGATGTTCGACGACTTTGATGATCTTGGAGCTGATGTTGTAGCTTTTCATTGCGGCACACTGCGCAGCATGCCAGACTCTGTCAAATGCTTTCTTAAAGTCTATATAGACATGGTACAGATCTTGCTGGTGTTGTAGATGTTTCTCACACAGGACTCTCAGATTGAAGATCTGTTCGGTGGTGCTCCTACCTGGTCTGAAACCTGCCTGCTCTTCAGCATTATTTTCTCTGCCTGAGGTTTTAATCTGTTAGGCAGTACTTTTAGCAAGACCTGTCTAACAATGATGGTCTAGGGGTATACATTCACACAAACTCGCAACACTATCTCACGCATTCGCTCTATCGAAAACGGAACACATATAGAGAGACGATGAGGACATAGGTTTAAAAAAGATAGTTTCACTTAACAACGCTACGCATAGATACAGTGTTCAAAAAAAGTAGGGGATATTGAGTTTTAAGCATAAAAATCAGATGAATCTTAAAAGGCAGGAATTATTTATTGATGGTCATGGATAGCCACACCATTGCCCTACATTTTCACACCATTGACCTAGTTCCTGGATGCTCGTGCAAAAAACTAAAGCAACGCAAGGCAGTTTGGGGTCAATGCCCCATTTTCACACAAAGGTTTTCTTCGTCAAAAACACGTGCAAATCAAATAATTTTGACTGTACTCACTCCTGGCAAGTGTGTTCTAGCCACACAGTCGGTCAAAACTTCAGTTGAAATCATGCAGCGGCTAAGAGAAGACCAAAGATGGGTCGGAGTCGAAATGCTACAGACCGGAAGTACGCAGGTGAACGTGGCAAGACACCTTGGTGTTTCACAGTCTGTCATCAGCAGACTGTGGAACCGTTACCGTAATACCGGAGAAGTTGTCGACAGGCCTAGAAGTGGGCAACCAAGAATAACCACCCGTCGGCAAGACTTGATCATCACCAATCATGCTCAACGAAACAACACCCAAAGTGCTACCCGGTTGAGACAACACCTCCAACGGGTAGCAGGGGTTCAAGTCTGCGCCCAGACCATCCGAAACCGGTTGCACAAAGCTCAGGTGAACGCCTTTAGACCGCGAATAGTGTTGCCTCTCACATCACCCCATCGCCAAGCAAGAAGCGCCTGGTGCCGCATCCACCAACGATGGACCAGGCGCCAATGGGGTGACGTGATGTCTTCGGACGAATCGAGATTCGAGCTGGACTTCAACGATGACCGGGTGCGGGTTTGGAGGCATCGTGGAGACCGTTATCATCAGGACAACATGATCGCTCACCACCGCTTTGGGCGGGGCAGCGTTATGGTGTGGGGTGGCATCACCAGCACTGGCAGAACGCCCTTTCATGTGTGCCAGGGCAATGTCAATGGTGTCTACTACCGGGACAACATCATTGATCCACTTGTTGTGCCCTTTGCACGCCGCCATGGGCCGGGATTCATCTTGCAGGACGACAATGCCCCAGCTCATTGAGCAAATGTCGTCAGGAATCACCTGCAAAGACGGCAGATCAATTCCCTGCCATGGCCATCGATGTCCCCCGACCTGTCCCCTATTGAAAACCTGTGGAACTTTCTGGGGAGACGTGTTCGGGATGTCGTTCCAGCTCCCCAGAAGCTTCAGCAGCTGGCCCTTGTCCTTCAGCAGGAATGGGTTGCAATTCCTCAAGCAACCATCAGGCAGCACATCAACAGCATGAGGAGGCGCTGCACAGCCTGTTTGACCGTTAACGGAGGCCCAACCCGTTATTAGAGACTTTCAGAACTTTTGTTATTTTTGAAATGTCACTCTGCTTTGAGGGGAAGCGTGTAAAAAGTCACGTGACTAATTTTGTTGTTGATTTTTGCTTTGAAAATGTTGTTAACATGCTGTTGGATCCATAATGAAATAAAGCAAGTCTCTGATTATAAGCGCAATTTGGTTATAGTCTCATTTATATCAATATCCTCTACTTTTTTTGAACACTGTAAATAAGTGATTGGTAACGATAATAGATAACCTGCAATGGAGATGACCCGCCAATCAATCACAGGTACTTATCTGTCTTAAAGATAGTGTGTCCGACGAAAACCATGTGGTAATTTTTGGAACAAGGTTGCTCTCCTGCCTTCACACAAACATACCGCTTTCACAAAGGGACTCCTTGTAGCAGCAGTTTTCGATAACACAGGTGAGGGAGAGAGGGGGTGGCAGAAAAGAGGAACAACTGGACTCGCAAACGACGAAAAACTCGGACAGGCGAGCGAGGCGTTGGAGAGGCGGCGGAAGACATTCTGTAGACTCGAAACACGTCGTGGGCGCGTCGGAGACCCGACGTACACGTGTGGACGCTGGGTCTTCGAAACGGCGTGTAAAACGTGGCAGAAACTTGTGCGACCGGGAAAACGGAGACAGCTCTCTCCTCAAAACGGCGTTGCACGCTGACTCTTCAATGAGCGTGGAGCGGAGATTTCTTCATCTTTCAAAACTGAGTGGCGTCTGGCGTCTGGCGTGGTTTCACGGGTGATAGATATTCTGTGTGCTCGCGCCTGGCGCTGACCCGACGTGATGGACTGGCTTCACGAGTGGCAATTATGTGTGCGCGCTCCCCGCGCAAGCAGGGCAGGGGCTTTTTATTCCTGCTGCAACAATTCTCAATTACGTGTGACAGTGGCTAATCAGAAAATTCCTCAATCTCAGGTGACGGCGAGAGCCAACACAAAAAGTTTTCCCTTCCATCAAGCTTGCCGTGATTGGGTACACTGATGGCTTGATACGACCTAATAATCTTCCCAGGTCACGCAAGGTCATCAATCACCTCATGTGACGTGTTCGTTCTCCAATTAAATTTAATTCATTTAACTTGAATAAATTATTGCTTGTTACTCTTGTCTAGGGGTAAAATCTTTGAGAAACAATTCACGCACCTTCATTCCCTTAACCAAACTATGGATGTAAGATGTCTGGAATTAAGGAAATGGCAACACAGTAGTAATTTAAATGGTTGTTTAATCAATCATTAACAATCACCCTTGAAAGGGGAGTCGGCGACAAGCGCCACAAATCATATCAAATGCAAAGTTAGGCAAACAGCAATTAATTATTCATGACAATTCTAGAAAGGAAAAGAAACTGCCAAGCCGGAGGTGAGAACAATGTACTTATCTTACTCGATGAAACTCGGTGACGGTCTCGTGTCAATTCAGCCTCCACGCTCAAAGCGTGCCACAGAGGCGGGGTAGGGGTGAGGGGAAGAGGGGGAAGAGGGGATGGGCGCACGGTGCATTACAGCACATGGCCTCGGGAGATTTACACACTCACGATGAAAATTTGCGGGTTGGTTTTCCTAGAGTCGAGACAGCTTGGGTAAACTTCAAGCCACTAGCACGGATTGGTTTCGCTTGGGGGACACTTCCAAAATGGAGAAGACTCGTTCCTCGTGGGTCGTTCTCTCTTCTTCCAGTCAGCAAACATGGAGAACTTCAGGCAAGGCTGGCGGTGGGCTCGATACTCTGTTCGTCCTGCTGAAGTCCGGATGGTTCCTTCTCATCTCCTTCTTCACTCCTTCTGTACAGTGGCTTTAGCCACAAAAACCTATCGCCCATTCTGGACAGGGCGCCCGTATCTACGTGGATCTGTCCTAGTAAAAAAAACGGTATAGAGGCGCCTCGAGCTATCACTGCACAGGTTTTTATACCTGCTGGGAAAACACTCTGTCTCTCTCGTCCAATCACATCACAGGCTTGTTGAACCCAATTCTGATTGATCAGTCCAACCGTGATACTGTCAGTAGATTGGTTGAAGTCATATCCCCAGTGGAGAAAACAGTTAATTCAATCTACATCAGTTTTAATTCACTTTCCCTGGTCTATCACTCCCCGGCACACTTATGGTTCACATTTCACATCAAGTCACTACACCACAGGGAGTCATTTCTGACCTTACACCGGCTTTGGCAGAAAAGTCACTAAGTACTGCGGCTCGGCAGATAACAATAATAGACAGAGGGGGGGGGGGGGGGGGGGGGAAAGTCATCTCGTCACACCTCACAATCCACAGCAACTTTATTCGGGTTAAGATATTTATAGTCACTTGTCCCTTATGCACCGCACAGATGGACACTATAGGTCAACTTCGGTCTCAACCCCAATCACACAGTTAAAAATAACATTTTTAAATTTTTTTTTAGGAGTTTTAGAACTAAAGAATCAAAATGGCCTTAATATTTTTTGCCCCAAAAAATCCCGCAATAGCGGCCCCCCGCAATAGAAAAAAACACACGAAAATTGTGACGAAAATGTTATGTTTTTTTGGCGTTTTAGGACAAAAGAATCAAAATGGCCTTAACAACTGTTGAAAAAAAATAAATCCCGCAATAGCGGCTCTCCGCAATAGAGAGCCGACTCCATTTCACCCATCCCTTTGACAATTCTTTCTACATCCTCCATCTCACAAGGCCCGGGGTTGCGCTCTACGTCGTTGCACTGGAGCAAAATGACACTCATGTCCACCACATAGCACACGGATGTTCCCAGCACCTCAGTGCGCGGCAATACAATCAGATGCAGACCCAACATTCCAGCAGATAAGCTCCTGACACAAGCAGAGTTGAGAATTGCCCTTCCAGCCAGCCCTTAACCCCAAAGAACGCACAGAAAGAGAATACAAATGATCACCCGTGCTGAAAAGTCAGTGTACACATTCCATTTCGATTTCGGGTCGTATCGAGGGTAGCGCTGCGGAACACGGCGCGGCCGCATGCACGCGTTCAACGCTCTAATGCGTCGGCGGTAACAGTCAGTATCTTCACCCATGGCTGAGCGCGACGACGCGTGGATATCTCTCACAAATAAATGTCAGTAAAACAGAGGAGTTCAAATAAAGTCAAATATGAACCAACGCTCAATATACATGACTGTTCTCACCCGTAAACCGCACACATAGCCACGCAAGAATAATAGACGTCCAGCAAGTGGGTTCAGCGCGACGGGACTCAAGCGAACTGTCAGTAGCCCAACAGAGTTCACATAAAGTCATAATTATACATATCGAAGAATAGTTCAAGCTGACAGGATATCTTTCACCCCTGGGCTGCACACCCTGCAACGCCAAAATAACAGCCGTCCAGCAAGCAGGTTGAGCGTGACGGAGCGTGAACACCGCACACTAGTGAAACTGGCAGTCGCACAACAGAGTTCAAATTAAGTCACAATCAGTGCAATGATAAACTCACATTATAAACTCACTTAATAGTATCCGCCCGTAGGCTGCACACACAATAACATAAAACTACCGTCCAGCTAGCGGGTATGGCGCGAAGGGGCGTGAGCACCTCTCACTAAAGAAACCGTCAGTAAATTAACGAATTTCAAATAAAGTCAAAATTCGAGTAAAAGTTAGACTCACATGATACGTGTACTTTTATCCTTGTCTGCACACCCAACAACGACGAAAACAACGATGAAAATAAGCATTCCAAAGGCACAGATATCCACTTTAGTCACATTGGCAGCGGAGCAACAGCAAGCACGTCTGCAACTCAACGAGGTCTCAAAGACAGAGAGAGAGAGAGAGAGAGAGAGAGAGAAAAGAGAGAGAATGAGAGAGAGAGAGAGAGAGAGAGAGAAGAGAGAGAATGAGAGAGAGAGAGAGAGAGAGAAAAGAGAGGGAAGGAGAGAAGAGAGAGAGAGAGAGAGAGAGAGAGAGAGAGAGAGAGAGAGAGAAGAGAGAGAGAGAAGAAAGTGAAACCCTAAAACGTATAGAGAAAAGCTAGTTGAAAGGAAAACATTACCTACAACTTTCTTTCCGATCTTTCAGTCTCAAGATTTGTCACAATCTCTTCCAGCCGTGTGAAGCTCTCATGGTTATATAGAACACTCTAAAAATAGTTTACACCGCCACAGAAGGGAGAATGGCGGCAGTTACTCTTCTTTAGATCAGGGAAAACTTAGCATTCTCACCCTCTTAGACATGTCAGCGGCTTTCGACACAATAGACCACTACACTCTCCTCTCACGCCTGCGAAACACTTTTGGAATTTCACACTCTGCCCTTG